>JAPYZJ010002841.1:0-18879 GCA_030522765.1 Ophioninae sp. B BG-2022a | reverse complement strand
TTTGGATTTTCGAATATCTTTTTTTTTGGCAGAGCTATCAAACTTTAAGTGCAGGAAAAAATATCGACTGGTGTATCCAAACTTTTGAGCGGTAGTGTATGTCTTTTCGTAAAGTAATGTCGTTGAAAAAAAATGCCATTAATATATCCGGTGATCGTAATCGAATTGTCTCTCTATCCGATAATCTCTAGAATCCCTTCGGAAACGGTGTTTTCGCGGCGTTGAGGATTGGGCGGTAGGTGTGAGGATCGATTGTTCCATTCAATCTTATCTCTTCGCTATTTCTTTTCTCTCGTTGTTTTTGTCTCTTTTTTCCTCAGTGAACAACAATCTTTCCTACGACTTCCTCTGCGCGAAGGTAAGTCGCGGGTAGGCCTTTCACTGACCTTTAGCGTGGTACCGCGGCGTTTACGGTTCCTCGGGATCTCGAAAATACTACACACCATTCGTCTATTCATGAAGAAATCTTGCCACGTGTGTTCAGTTCGCGTCTACGTGGCTGTCTTTCTGTGTGTGTGTTTGCTACGAATTACGGGTACGTATCGTCGACTCACGACCTGGACTTTGCGTAGGGAAAGTTGTGACCGTCGTGGAACGACAATATCTCGGCTCTCTCTCTCTCTCTCTCTCTATCTCTATCTCTTTCTGTCCCGTTCAAGCCAAAACAAACTTAACCTTTTTATCTATTCATTTATTTATCTTTTTTGCTCCCTCTCTCTATCTTTCTCTGTTTTGTCCAAACCCAAACAAACCCAAACCTGCTCTGGTTCTTTCTGTCTCGTTCAAGCGCAAACCAACCTAACCTTTTTATCTACTAATTTATATCTCTATTTCTTTCTCTCTCTTTTTCTCTGCCTGGTTAAAATCTAAACAAACCCAAATCTTCCTCCTCTCTGTGTCTTATTTAAACCCTAACCCAAAGAAGCCCAAATCTCTCCCTCTTTCTCTCCCTCTTATTCTTTTTTCTCGGTCCTTTTGTCTCGTTCAAACCTAAACAAACCAAAGCCTTTTCAACTCTCTCTGCTTTGTTCAAACCCAAAAGTAAACCCAAACAAACCCAAACCCAAACCCAAACCTTCTCTCCGATCCCCACTTTCCCTTCCCCCATCTCTGCTATGTGAAAACCCAAAAAGCTTCCAATTTTATTACCTTCATCGCCGTTTGAAAAGCAAAACAAACGAGAGAGTCACCGCGTCATTTGGAAGACAAGAGGAGGGCGGGGAACACGAGTTCGGTGGGACGGTGACACCGCGAGATTCTCCAAGGAGGTAGGGTGAGGTCAGTGTCCTTTCCGCGGTGACTTTCACGAAGAGAGTTACGAAACGGCCGAGTGGAGAACCCACAGCGTTCTCTCGTCCTTGGCCAGCCGGAGCGACCGTCCCGACGCTAGTATTCTCTCTTGTTCATGCCAGAACTGACAAACCCACCGGGGAGCCGTCCCGAACAATCCGACGACCCAAAATATCTCTTTGCGTTTACTACCGTTCAACCCATTCTCTTGTTATCTCAATAACAATAATCGTCATCATAATAACGATAACGAAGCTTTGAAAATTGTCCGCGACTGGCCTGTCATCGCCGAATCCTGCCATCCGAGAGCACAACGGTCAACGACCGCACTCCGATCAGCTTCGTAACGATTCGCCACGGATTTTTTCTTTTCGGACTTTTTGAGAGAAAGTGATAAAGAAAGGGAGATGATGATGATAGATTTTATTATGCCCTAAAAAAACCATCGGGAAATTCAAGATAAAAATGAATTAACAAAATAAGGACATAAAGTTTAACAATATAATAATATAACAAAAGTAACCAAGAAACGCAATTTTAACCAATAATAACAAAAAAATGTAATTTTAACAAATATTAACAAAAAAGAACGGAATTTTACCAATAATAACAAAAAGAATGCAATTTTAACCGGAAATATTTTATGCTTTGGGATTTTTCGAGCTTCCGTTTGGGTTCGTTTGAAATGTTTTCTGTTTTTTTTTTTGGGTCTGTTTAGACTTGTTTGGTAGTTTTCAATTTTTCGGTTGTTTGGGCTTTTTTAGGAATTTGTCGATATTTTGGTTGGGTTTGTTTATGAATTATTCAACTTTTTGTTTGGATAAAGATATAAAGTTTAACGAAATAATAATACAACAAACATAACCGAAAAACCTAATTTTAACGAAAAATAATCTAAAACGCATCTTTAACCAAAAGTAGCAAAAAACGCAATTTTTATCAACAAGAGAAAAAGTAACGCAATTTTAACAAAAAATAACCAATAAAAACTTAATTTTAATCAAACATAACAAAAAAAACGTAATTTCAACCAAAAATAACAAAAAAAACGCAATTTCAGCCAAAAAAAGAGAAAGAGAGACAGAGAGAGAGAGAGAGAGAGAGAGAGAGCGAGCGAGAGAACAAACAGCCTGACAGACGAAAAGAGAAAAGACGTTATTCACTTAGTACTCTCCAGTGAATGCCACCCAAAAGTAGCATAAGAGAGAAAGAGAGAAAGAAAGAGACTGACAGACTGATAGACAGTGAGAGAACGTTATGTATTTCGTGCTCGTTTCTCGAGCCCATGAGTATCATACCGAGAGCAACGAACATACATAGAGATAGAAGACCAATATTCATTAGAGCAAAAGCAGATTAGCGAAAGTAACCTCGTTGCACTATACTTGGTACAAGTCGCAATCGTGTCTTTCATTACCGCGCGGATTACGTAAGCTTCCGCGTTATTGCGCGACTGAGTGAAAATACTAGAACCTACGGTCGTTAAAGCGCAACCTAAAAAGAGTTTCCAGCAAAAATGAAAGAAAAAATAAACCAAAAACAATTCTCTAGTATTTACATAACTGGATTAGGAATTTCTTGCATTTTTAATTTTTCTTTTCTTTTAGCGTCCAGAACCCCTTTCACCTTCGAATCTTTCGCTTTCGATTCTCTCCGAGTTCTCGCGGTGACGCTCGCTCGGACTCGGAACGCGTGAACGACATGGAAAGTGGCCTTCTTAACGGGACACGTACACACCCGAGCCTACCGGTTTCACTTTTGGCAATGGCCTTTAACGCGCTCCACACACATGCGCCTCTCATTTTTTGACCGAACGATATCTCCAATTGTTTTTGCCTCGAGTACCACTTTTGCCTTGTGCAAGTCGTTGAGTCAAGAAAAGATTTTTTTCACTTTTTGTTATTTTTATTTTTTTATGATTTATGATGGGAATTAGGAAAACGCCGATAGAAACTTTCGATCCGATGAATATTGTTTTTTTTGTTTGTTTTTGACAAATATTCGGGGAAATGTAAAAGATGATGAATGTGCGTCTTCGATTTTCACTGCTTTTCGGCATGAGTTTTCAGTCGTGAGTTTTGGTGTTGAAAATTGTATTTTATTTACGACAAGAGTAAAAAATGAAAAAGAGGTGTGAGAATTATTTTATTTATTAAAAAATTTCAAGTTGATAGTGGGGTTTCAATCCTGAAATACGAGGGTGAAAGATTGATTCCGCAAGGGCTAAAAAGTTTGTCAGAAAAATTGGGGACAAAATGGGAATTTAGCAAAAATTGGGAATTTACCCCAAATTAGGGGAAAGTTGGGCATTGACCAAACATTGGGGAAAAATGTAGAATTAACCAAAAATTGGAGAAAAACTGGGAAAAATTTGGGAATTGAGCCAAAATTGGGGAAAAATTGGGAATTGATCAAAAACTGGGGAAAAACTGGGAATTGTTGAAAAAATGAGGAAAAAGAATATGACTCACTTCGGAGGGATTGGTGAGGGCAGTCTTGAGGATAGTCCCATTGACGAGATGTGCCGTGTGACTGGTGTGTCCGGGATGACTCGGCGTAGGTGGTGAATTTATCGAATCGCCGGACGTGATTTTGTGATGGTGCAAAAAGCTGCCGGCCATTTGTTGAGCGTGTTGCTGTTGCTGCTGCTGTTGCTGTTGCTGTTGTTGCTGCTGTTGCTGCTGTTGCTGCTGTTGCTGCTGTTGCTGGCTGTGATGCGCAGCCGCGGCGGCGGCAGCCGCCATGTGTTTGTCGAGCATCGTTGAGGCCATCGCGCTTTTTACACCCCCGATCGAGCAACCCGACCCGTTCACACCACCGGCATTACCACTTCCAGTCATCCCACTCATTGCCCCCACCACGCCACTCGTCTTGTTCGTCTTCTTGTGCTTCTTGTACTTCACCTTCGATCCGACCATCCACCAGAAAAAGCAACCGAAGAAAACAACAAATTAATTTTCCAGTTTTCAACAGAACAACAAATGAATTTCCCAAATCAATTTTGTACCCAGTCTCGAAACGATATTTTCGATTTTTTGATTGAAGATCTTACAATTTTTTCGGTTTGGGTTCGTTTTTAATTTTAAAAAATTTTTTAGTTGGGTCTGTTTAATCTTTGGAAATTGTTTCCATTATTTGGTTGGGTCTATTTGGGTTTGTTTGAAAATTTATATTACGAAAATAATAAACAAAACAAAATAAAATGAACATTGGCGATTATACTTTTAATCGATTTTCTCACCTTGTAGAGGTTGTAGACCGCCCCAGAATTCCTTCCGCCCGGCATTCGATCTTCCCTAACAGCCTGAAGCACCATACCCTGTTCGATACACTTTTTGAATCTGCAGTACTGACACCTGTTCCTCTGGATTTTGTTTATCTCGCATCCACCCTCCGCCACGCACGTGTATATCCGCCTGTTCTGAACGGTCCTCTTGAAGAATCCTTTGCATCTGAATCCGAGTAGAATTACAAAAACATTAAGAAATTCAATGCGTATTGAAATTTTAAATCATCAAATAAATTTCATCAAACACAATTTTGATTTAAATTTAATAAATTTTTTGAGAAATTTTAAATCACATTGATGTAATTTAAAAACTTAAAAAATAAATATCACCAAATAAGTTCTATCGGAAGAATTAAAAACGAAATTTGTCAAAACCTTTTTTATAAATCTAACTGTAAATATGAATAATTAAAAATTCATTTTTTTAACTGAAAAACGTTATGAACGAACAAACCCAAACAAAAAATGTAAATGGTATTTAACTTAATTATAATTTAATCCTAAAATTTATTTTTCAAGTTAAGAAAAAAACATTATTTAAATGTATTTTTTATCGACTTATTTAGTCGAATGGAAATGAAGGAAAAAAAGTAAACGAGGCTTGGAGATTAGAAAGTTTTCCCAGCTGAGAAAGAGGGAGCGATCAGGATGTCGAAAATTAATACCGCACATCCGGTTTCGCGGCAAGTTTCAAACTCTCGTAGAGTTCTCCCTGACGTAACGTAAAACTAAAGCAGCTCACCTACATCTACTTTTTTTTCTCTTTTCTCTCCGTCCCTTGATCCTCGTAGCTTGGAGCTCGATTTGCACTCGTATACGCGAATGAAAACGGGAGAAAAAAGAATTCCCAGATCTAATCACGCCCGAGTACATCGTAATATCTCCGAGGAAATTCGCTCGAACGTGGCGAATTCTGATCAAGATACGTCGGGGCTCGTATCTTCTCTCGCTGTGTTAGGAGCGGACCGTATAACTCTTGGACGCAAAGCGCGACTAGTCTATATAAATACCACCTACGATCTGAATTTCCCACGTGAGAAGCGCTCGTGTAAAAAAAATCCGTGAAACTTTTTTTCTCCAACTCCCTCCCCCGCCCCTGAATCCCTTTGGAAAAAGTAATGGTGTTTTTTTTAGTTTCCTCGTGCAGCAGTCTGAATGGAATTGACGGAAACGAGGCGTGGAGAGTCGAGAGTGGAAAATTGTAATCGCGAGGAAAAAATAAATGTTTTTTCGCGGTTTATACAAAAATGAGGAAACGCAAATAGGAAATATAAAACTGAACCTATATTTTCTACCGCTAGAGGGAATATTGCACTGTAACGTAAACACAAACACAAAAAGACAATCTTTGAAAAATAGATTTTTAAAAAATTCTGTGCTGAAATGTATGCTGAATGATCCGTCTAAAAAGAATATTAGACGGATCATTCATATCGATCCATTTCTTGAATATTGATCAGTTTATTTCACTTCTAAAATCATCTTGTAGAGTACTGATCCGTGTATTACATCTCTAAAATCAACTTTTAGAATATCCATCCATTTCTTTTATTTCTAGAATATTATTCTACTTCTTTCATTTTTAGAATCCATTTCTAGAATATTGATCCATTTCTTTTATTTCTAAAGTATCGATCCATTTCTTTCATTTCTAAAATCTACTTCTAGAATGTCGATCCATTTCTCCCATAACACTCTGAAAAAAAATCGTAAGGCTGTTCAGGCGCACATCCGGCAAACCCATTTCACATTTTCATCCTTCAGGTTATGTTGTGTTTATTCAATGGGAGTTTGGGCCTTTGTCCAAGGTTTCTAATTTAGCGTGGTTTGGTGGACCACTCGAGTGATGGGGTTGAATATACAAGGGAAGTCACGAACTCACCCTTCGCACGTGATGATCCCGTAATGGAGACCGGTCGCCTTGTCCTCGCATATCATACATATCATTGGCGTTTCGTCCTCCTCGTGTTCCTGAGGTGGCAAGGGTGGTGCGGGTGGGGCGACGGATTGCATCGATTGGGAGGCAGCTTCGGACTTGACGGAGCCACCGTTTCTGACCCAGGGTTGACTCGAGCCCGAGGCCGTCAGGTTCAGCGCTTGCATCTGTTGGGCAGCCGGCAATTGGGTCAAATCGCCTGCCCATAACCTTTCCATGTTGAGGGGCGGACCGGAAGCGTAAGAGACGCAGGGTGGTTTGCCCCTCGATTCTTGGCCGAGGTTCAGAAGCAGCTGGGCTGCCGATTCCTCGGACGAAGAGCAGGAAGCGGCTGCGGTCGCCGTCCAGGAAGCCGCCGGTGGTGGCACCGGGTCGAGAGGTGGCGGCGACCATCTCATCGTCCTCACTCCACCGAATTCACCCATTATCACCGTTGGCGGAGGCCGAGGGGGCGCAGGTGCTGCCCGCTGGGCTGGAGGCTTCATACCTTCGCCTGATTTACAGTTGACAGAAAAAGATTATTGTTATTGGGCGGTTGATGAAAGATTTATGAAGCGGAGTATGAGCGGTTGTGGCGGAGCAATGAGAGATGAAGCGTGGTGGAGAATCGATTGTAGAGGACCAATGACAGAGGGTCGATTATGAAGGACCGATGAGGGAGGACCAATGACGGATGATCGATTATGGAAGAAGGATGTTGGAGGAATCATAATTGGGGATTAATGATGGTGAATTAATGAAGAAGGTACAATTATGAAAGATCTATGATGGATTATCCACGATGAAGGATCGATGATGGAAGATCCATGATGGTAGGTCCATGATGGAAGATTCATGATGAAATATCCATGATCCATGATCAATGATGTCAGATCATCAATTACCAATGATCAACAATCGAGCAGTCATTGATCATCATAACAATAGAGGATCAATGATCGGAGATCAATGATCAATGATGTTGGAGAACAATGTTGGAGGAATAATGATTGGGGTGATTGATGGTGGATTGATGACGAAAGCACAGTGCTGGAAGATCATCAACTATCAATGATCACCCATCGAGCAATCATTAGCAATCAATAATGGAAGATTAACAATAGAGGATCAACGATAGGAAATTGATGAATGATCTATGATGAAAAATCGATTGGTCACTTACATAGGATTAGTGACAAATGCGAATTTATCAATGATGATGCAGAATTAACGGTATATAGATGAGAGAGGATCATTGATGGAGAAATAATAATTGAGGATCAATAATGGAGAATCAACGACCGAGAACTGGTAATAGAGGGTCAATAATGCTGGGTAAATGAGGCAGGATCAGTGATAGAAGATTAATGATGGAGGGCCGATAATGAAGAAATAATAATCACGGATCATCATTGAGCATCGATGATAAAGCATTCTCGCTGAAGTATTCTCGATTCCGTAAAGTCAGATTAGCGATAAATTAACCGTCCGTATACACCGAATTAGCTGATGTAAATTAAGCATTTCAATCGCGAATTCCCATCATATGCTACTACCTAGAATTATTTGATATATTCGAGGCAAATGGAAAAGCAGGGTGCCAGAGTTTCTATGGAATTTGGTCCCACCTTCCAATAGCTATGTGTGTTAAATCGTTGGATAGGTATTTGTGAGCTGAATAAAAGTTACTATGGCGCCAAGTTCCAAATCTTAGTCGGTTCAGAGTTATTCTATATTAAACATGGTAGTTTTATCAGTAGCCAAGTAACGCTACTTTAACGTAATAATTATAAACAGGTACCGAAAAAGTCCAAGAGATAGCCGGGGTCAAGTAGAAACTGTAAACGAACGGAAAGACAAGACGTAGTCACACACGTAGGTATTACAAACGAACGACTACCTGCGCTTGCGCGCACCCTCCGTGCCGCTAACCAATTTCATTGTTCTAAGCATACTTAACGATTACGAGTGAGACAGACCGATAAAAAGGTTTGCGTTACCATCTACACTACATGCATAAAGCACATATGCAATTATTACGTAAAAATAGCATTACTTGGCTACTCATAAAACTACCATGTTTATTAAAGAATAACTCTGAACGGACTAGGATTTGGAACTTGGCGCCATAGTAACTTTTATTCAGCTCAAAAATACCTATCCAACGATGTAACACACATAGCTATTGGAAAGTGGGACCAAGATTTGCATCCTCCTTTAAAAATTCAAAAATTATCTTATTATAATATAAAAATTATTGTATATTATTATATTATAAATTAGATAAAACTAAAATTTTTTAAAAATCTCCACTCGTTTTTTCCACTATACAACCGAACCCAAACAAACCCAAGCAGCTTTCGGCCTTTTGTTTCTTAGCCAAAATACACCATTGAAATTTCATTAATAAAATCATCATTTTAATATCATACAAAATGAAAGCTTCGTCATGCGTAGTCCGAAAGATAGAACCCAAACAAGTAAAAATGACCAAGGCGGAGGTTAGACATGACTTACACGAGGATGCAGTGGTGGTTCCTTGGTTGCCATTTCCGCCATTATTTCCGCTAGCACTATTCCCACCACCACCACCAGTACCAGTTCCACCACTACCAGCACAACCACCACCAGGGCTACCACCACCACCAACACTGCTAACAACACTCGTGACTCCACCTAGATTCTGTCCATAGCTGACGGCGCTGCTGATGACACCATTCAGGAGTCTCTGAGCGGCGAATCCTTGAACCCCGGAATTTTGGGACCAGAATTGATGATGAGCCAATAGATGAGGTGGTACCGATGGTGCCCTCGGTCTTGGCGAAGTTTGCTGTTGACCCTGTTGATTCTGTTGATGATGACTGGTGGCTGGATGTTGCTGCTGCTGGTTCGAATTGCTACCTGGGCTGTGACCTTGGCTGTGACCTTGACAATTAGGATTGCACTGGGAGGAGGGACTCTCCCTGTGAGGATCCCGGTGACTAGGTTGAACCGTCACCTCGTTTCTGACGATATTTCTACCACCGTTTCCAACCCCACCACCCCCATCGAACACCGAATTGTCCGATTCCATTTTCTTCTGTCCTGACGACAAGTCATCCCTGGCCGGACTTTCCCGCCTGCTGGTACCTTCCTGGCTAATCGGGGTGGTCGAAACTGTCGCCCCCGTTGCTCCAGCCGCTGATGCCGGACCGCTGCTTTCGACTGGTGAAACTGGAGGCGACGATGATCTCACCGTTGCCGGTGTATAGGAACGCTGCTGATCATCCCCGATACGGGACATCATCACTTCCGGAAATACCGAATCGGGCGATGCAGTCTCACGGACTTCTGGACAACCGCCACCATTTCCGGCACCAGCGGTAACTCCCGTACCAGATATCATCAGGCAACGACCACCGTCACGATGACTTTGATGATGCTGATGGGCCTGGTGAGACTGGCAGGGTATTTGAAAAATCTAGTTAATGGAGTTCAAGATTGAGACAACTGGATAACTCTTCAGGGTAGCCATCGTCTACTTCGAAATTTTGAAAGCACCATTTTCTCAAACGGCTGAATCAATCGGTATGAAATTTGTTGTGTGTATATAAGACGATTGTACTGAGGACCCTCTGCTTGCCATTTTGGATGAAAATGTTTCATCCATGAGAAATCGTGACGAGAAACCGAGGAGAGGCCTCCGTCCACTTCGAAATTTGAAAAGCACTATGCGCTCAAACGGCATAACCAATCGGTACGACATTTTTTGTCTACATTCAGGACAATGGGCCCCGCGGTCGCCATTTTAGATGAAAACGTTTCATTTTTAAGAAATCACGGTTTAAAACGTTTCGAATATCTCTCTCATACTCGTGTGTCTCGTGGTAATGTTCGTCATGGTCTTAACCCAAACGGTCCGGTCAACAATCAACTTCCTGGCTACCCTAATACAAAAATCCCCAATTTAAAATACTCAATTTCTTATCAAATTGATTTACCGGGTGCTGATGAGACTGGTGTGACTGCTGATGCGTCTGCAGATGTTGCTGCTGGTGCCTCTGGTGGTGGTGTTGCTGCGGCTGCTGAGGAATCCCCGGACTTGGACTGCTTCGTAAAAATTCACTCTTCACTTTGACCACAGGGCAGCCCGGCGAGCCTGGCATGTTCACATCCGGTGACGACGTCGATGTGTCCGCCATGCTCTCCCCTGGAGCAGGAAATGTTATTGGTGAAGGTACGTCCGCTTGCTGGATCCCCAGTGGCGAACCCGCTGATCCGAAGGATACTGGGGAGTCTGAGAAAAACGAGGTGATTTCTTTCGCTCATGACTACGTTTCTGGACACTTCGGGGTGTTTGGGCTAATTTTTTTTATCCTTATGGAGGATGATGCCTGATGGAAGACTCTTGGTAGGAGTTTCAGGAAAACGGTTTCTCTTTTACGGTCTCATTAGACTGAAGACATGTAGGAACTTGACGGCCGTTTTATGAATACATAATCAGCTAATAGCCATCAAAACTAGCAAGTCTAATGAAGGCTATTTGAGAGTCCGACGACTGTCATGGAGGAACTTGACTGCCGTTTTATGAATACCTAATTAGCTAATAGCAAGACTAGCAAGTCTGCTATCAGCCATAGCCTAATTAGCCACCAAGATAGCAAGTCTGCATTAGCCATTAGCCTAATTAGCCATCAAAACTAGCAAGTCTGCTATTACCCATTAGCCTAATTAGCCATCAAGACTAGGATGTCTGCTATTAGCCATTAGCCTAATTAGCCATCAAGACTAGGATGTCTGCTATTAGCCATTAGCCTAATTAGCCGTCAAGACTAGGATGTCTGCTATTAGCCATTAGCCTAATTAGCCATCAAGACTAGGATGTTTGCTATTAGCCATGAAGACTAGCAAGTATGCTATTGGTCATTAGCCTAATTAGCCACCAAGATGGCAAGTCTGCATTAGCCATTAGCCTAATTAGCCATCAAAACTAGCAAGTCTGCTATTACCCATTAGCCTAATTAGCGATCAAGACTAGGATGTCTGCTATTAGCCATTAGCCTAATTAGCCATGAAGACTAGCAAGTATGCTATCGGTCATTAGCCTAATTAGCTATCAAGACTAGCAAGTCTGCTATTTGTCATTAGCCTAATTAGCCATCAAGACTAGCAAGTCTGCTTTTAGCCATTCGCCTGATTAGCCATTAAGATTAGCACGTCTGCTATTAGTCATTGGCCTAATTAGCCATTAACACTAACAAGTCTGCTATTGGGCATTAGCCTAATGAGCAATCAAGACTAGCAAGTCTGCTAGTTAGCAGACATTAGGTCCCATTAGCCTAATTAGGCATCAAGACTAGCAAGTCTGCTATTAGTCATTAACCTAATTAGCCATAAAAACTAGCAAGTCTGCTATTAGCCATTATCCTAATTAGGCATCAAGACAAGCAAGTGTGCTATTAGTCATTAGCCTAATTAGCCATCAAATATAGCAAGTCTGCTATTAGCTATTAGCCTCATTAGCCATTAAGACTGGCAAGTCTGATGAACGCAATTATCGATTAATTGATGAATCATCCGGTTGGTGGGGTCTCTTTTGCAACGTCATTTCCGGTAGGCACGAAGCTCAAAGTCCTTTTTGTTCGTTTTGAAATGAAAATGAAAACGACTCGGCTGTCGGAAAACGAATCACGCGAAAAGGATGTGAGACCGTGCAAGGCGCAGCGTGTAGGTCAAGGAAGGAATGCAGTTGACAAGGCCGTTACGCCGATGACTGTACTTTGTGTTATTTACTCTCGCGAGTGCGACACTCTTTTCTTAACCTGACCCGGGACGTTGCGTATCCAACGACCGATCTGCCATTGTTGTTTCAATCACCTTAAGGCTCCAATAGAGAGGCAAATATTTAAGCCATTCGCGAGTCCAATGCACTCTGATCTCCTCGAACTACGCGAATTCAGTTTCGTAGACTTTCATTCGGAAAAATACATCAACTATTTTTCACACGTTTATCTATTTATTAATAACAAATAATTAAAATATTTATCCATTATAAAAATATCTTGAATTGTAATGAATAGATGAACGTTTAATATAACAATTTAATACTTTTATTCATTGAAATATTTTTTTAATTTTCATTATAACGAATAATTACAATTAAAAAAAAATTAGAATCGAGCTTTTTCTAAATATTCTAAATTCCAATATCACAATTTTCAAGAGAAAAAACAAGGATGATGCTAAAGTTTACAAACTTTATGGTATTAATATTTTATGAGGGTACTAAAGAATAAAACCTTTATTTTTCACAATAATTATAAATTTATTAAAATAGTTTAGAATTCCGATAAGAGAAAAGCTCAATGTAGGCAAGACCAAGTTTCTATTAGAAAAGAAAATTGTTGAAAAAAAAGAAAAAAATACATTTAAAACTAAAAAAACTTGTATAAAAAAAAAAATTTGGCAGTGTGCGGATTCGTTTTAAATACATTTTTTCCAGTACTCTTAAAATATTTTCACCTAGCTAAAAATCGGTTCAAAAAATACAAAAAAATGTCTATTAAAAACAAAACAAAATGTCTATTAAAAACAAAAAAAAGACTAAAAACAAAAAAAAATCTTTTGCCTGTGCAAATGTTATGATCCCCTTAATAAAACGAAAATCGATTTCCGTTCGTATTTACCATCGAGAGGAAAGTATAATTTCGAGGCGAGCCAGTTTCGATATCGAAGGTCCCATAACGCGAAGAATGGATCGAGCCAATGATCAGTCCGAAAATATGGGCTAAGATGAGAGCGGTAACTCTCGTCATTGGCCACGAATGAATAGTTCCAATACATATTCCAATTGCGGGTGAATGGATCGCATGGAACGTTTTCCCATGTACGATTCATCACGTTAAAATCCATGTTTATTCCGACCACGAATTTGCTATTGCAATTTTTTTTATTTCCACTGCTCAGAAACACGAGCAATAATCGTCATAAAAATATATTTTTTTCGAAAGTTTTTACATAAATTATTATGACTTTTTAAAGACTGTATCTATCATATTTATTAGATATTTTTCACTATTCTGAATTTCTAATTGAACGCTTTGTTTATTATTATTTATTATCGTGAAAACGAATGATCAAAGCACCATTATTTTTTAAGAATTTTATCGAACAATTGTTCATACTTGTTAATTAATTATACAAAGTTATACAAATTTACAGAAATTTACGAACAACATTGACAATTAAACATTTCTTGTATTATATAAATATGTTTTTTAAACTATTATGACTATTAGTTCTTTCATTTATTTATTTATACAAATCATACGAAAATTTATGAAAATTTCACGTACATGAAATTAGTGTAAATTTAGTCTAAAAAATGGAGTGCGCAACGAGATTTTTCTCGTCGCAAGCAAGTAGTAGAAAAGTAAGTAGTAAAACCGTCATTGGTCAGACATCCCGAAAATTTTTCGCTCCTCGAGAGAATGCTTATAGGAATTCGCACTCGCGTCCTCGTGGTATTCGGAGTCAAACAAGTGGAATTGCGTCGTAGTTACATCACGTGGTATCCCACTGATGTTATGTCGTTGATATAGTGAGCACGAAAGAGATCAATGATTTTCAGCCCCTTCGTCGTTTGTGGACGTTGCACCGGGGCGTTCCTCCCACGATTTCCCATTCAATTTTACTACCCTCGTCATCAAATGTCTATCACGTACTAATTTACAGTTCCTCCCGAATGCCGCCTTTGAATTTCGAACAAGACTTTTTGACGAATTTATATTTATTCGTTCATTTCTGCTCGATCAAGCCTGGCATGACATTTCATTTTTTCCAAGGAATGATCAACATTCACCAAGATTTCTGGAGATTTTTTATAACAATTTACGAAATTTACAAACAAATTACGAAATTATTTAATTAAATTTAATTATTCAATTGTAATTACATTTTTTTCAAATTAAATTCAATTATTTTAATTCAATGCAAATTTTTCAACTGACTTCAATGATTTACATTATATGTAGTTCGATTACTTTCAAGCTGATTTATTACTAATTACTCATTTATCAATTTATTTATTGATATTTATTGAATCATTGTTTTACGAAAATTTGTTTTTGTTTGAAATGAGGAAAGTTCGATTCCTCGGGCATGTGAAATTTTCGAATTCTCTCGAAACTTTCGTAATTTTCATAATTTGGTTATTTTCAAGCTTAGTTATTATAAATGATGTATTAATTTATTTAGTAACATTTATTGAAACATCGTTGTACGAAAGTTCTATTAATTCCCAAATGAGGAAAGTTCGATTCCTTGGGCATGTGAAATTTTCAAATTCACTCGAAACTTTCATAATTTTCATAATTCGATTATTTTCAAGTTTATTTATTATAAATTACGTATTAATTTATTTATTAACATTGGTTGAATTATTGTTTAACTAAAATTAGATTAATTTCCAAATGAGAAAAGTTCGATTAATCTGGTCGGCAAAAATTGTTCGTCTACTGTAAAAAATTTCGTAATTTTTGATAATCACGCGATACGGTATAAACGAGTCGCAGGAACGCGAAATAGCGGCTGGTCGAGAGTTCAGACCGAGCTAAACTAGCCGGTGCATCTCCGGGAAACCGCGTGGGTAGATTTTCATCCATTGGCGCCCTCCGTGTCCCTCTTTGCCCCTCGGCTTCTTCCCTCGCCCCTCCCCCTTTGCCACAGCCATTCCGTCTGTTTTACTCTTTGCTCCAAATCCCCATCCTCGTCTAGCCTTCACACTTCGACTCCCCGCGTCTTTATTTTCGCCCACGCTTTGTCCTCCTACCCTTGCCCTCCTCTCCCTTCGCCAAGGAACCTTCCCCCCTCTGGCCTCGCGATCCTCTCTTGCGTTCGAATACAGTTTCCGTTTCAAAGTACATTCCCATATTTGCATAAACAATGGCACGATAAATTATTTATCTGGCCAATTTTATGAGCTTTAATTTATTTAATTCAATTAATTTATTGATTTTTTTATTTACTCTTTTTAATAATACAAGTGAAATTAATTAATTTATTAATTAATGAATTAAATTAAATTAATTTCATCATTAATAAATTATACATCGAATGGATTACTTATTTGTTACGTTTATTTTAATTATTTTACCTTTTTACATTACTCATGTGAATCAATAGTTTATTATTAATTATACGTTATTAATATCTATTTGATTGGTTAAAAAAAACCCGTGTTTTTTTTCTCCCGTATTAACTTCCCCAAATATTATACTATTTTTCTCAACATTTAGCGCTTTTTTCCCTAAATATTCGATCCTCCACCTCGTCCCTTTAAAGTGGATTTTATATCGATCAACCGTTATTTTCAACTGGTCCCCAGTAACCCAAACCCTATTTGCATTCCGTCAGGAGGGCACAGGGAAACTGGCGAAAACTCATAGTGAAAATGAACTAATATTAATCTGATTCCTTGTTCCAAAGATTTCTCAAACTCATATATGATTTGCTCAGGAATTTATTTATTTATGCTTATCTAAACGGTTACCCTTCCGACTGTTGGCAAAGCTTAAACTCGAAATTGCGGGCCTGAACCATAGATCCCCCACTCGTTGATTTCCCTCGATGAACCCTGAATTTCAACAAGCCCACAATAACTAAAAACCCATCCTGTCAGTAGGGCACAGGGAAACTGGCGAAAACTCGTTGTAAAAATGAATTTATATAAATTTAATTTCTCAAACTCATCTATAATTTAATCAGAAATTGATGTGTCTATGCATATCAAAACGGTCACCCCTCCCACTATTGGTTATGCAGAAACTCGAAATTTCGGGGCTGAGCCTCGAGCACGTATCCACCACTGTCGCTTGTTTCGTTCATAGTTACATTCGTTCATAAATGCAACCAGCTGGGAGGGGGCAAGCGTGCGCTCTGCGTAACCTCCTGGCAGGGTCTTGACGCGAGCTTCTGCAGCCCGTGAAAGGTCATACGCCGTATCAAATATCTCCTTTCCTCTCGTACCTCCACCTGCTCCCTTTGACGTCGGGTCTCGGGTATAAATCGCTTCCCGGTTCACGAGCTCGACCCCCTTCCCCTTCCCCTCCATCGCCCGCGACCCTCCCACCTCCCCTCCCCACTCTATTCTCGTCATCCCCATTTTCACCAAGGAATCGCATTTTTTTTAGCTCACCCCGGGTTGCACTTTCAATATGCCAATTATCGTTATGGACCATTCTTATAGTCGTTGCAATTGTCATTTCGCCAGCATGATGCAATACATAAAGAATTAAGATATTCAAAGAATTTCTCGTTTGAATGAATTATAATTATTGGCATATAGGAAAGGGGCGAAATTAAAAAAAAAATAAGCTGGATTTTTGGGAGCACGAAATTAAAAATTTACTTCTGAGGTAAAAAATTAATAGTTTTATTTTTGAGAAGGAAAAAAGAGGCTTGGAAGAAAAAAAGAAAAATTTTAAAAAAGGGACGCTCGAAAAGCTTAGGAAAAGTTCAAAGTGGGAAAAGAGTTAAAAAAATTATATGGAAATCTTTTATTTAAAAAATGTATTGTAAAATTTTATTTTTAAAGATTATATGCACATGCGGAAAATTGTATGCATATCTTCGAGAGAGATACTTCAGGAGGGGAGTCACGAAAGAAAATCGTATAAAAATAGACTATAAAAAAATTATATTACAAAATAAAAAATTCGAATATTGATACGTTTAAAAAATATATTACGGGGAGGAGTGAAGCGAAGGGGAAAAAGTCGTATAAAAAAGAACCTTTTTTAAAAAACGAGGAAAAAGAGAAAAATCAAAAAATATATATCCAGAAAATTTTCTAGAAAAGGTGCAGAGAAACGAGAAATAAAATCGTGTCGAATTTTTTTTTTCTTTAAAAAGCTATAAAGGATGGTGAGGGAAAAAGAGAGAAAGAGATCAAATGATTCTCACCGTCGCTACTACATCGAGAGTCGACCTTTCTCCTTTTCAACTTGAGGTCTTGAAACAAGCTCATGTTGTCTAGCTCACACGGGCTGCTCGTAAGGGTCATAATTCCTGAAAGCAGACACAAAAAAACGACAGAGTTATTATTTTTTTCACTCAATGATTTTTGAAATATTTTTGTTCACTCAATTATTTTTTTAAATAATTTTGTCCCTTAATTATAAAAAAATTCTTCTCTCACTTATTGGAAGAATTTTTTTTTATTACAATTATATATTTAAATCTCGATTATTAAAAAATGCAATAATTAAGTTTTTCTTATTCTGGGTATTTTTCTTATTTTTAGTTGCTAAAGTGATGCGTACGCATGTCAGCACAGCCTGCGATAAGAACTTTGTACTCCAATCTGCAATAATAATGACAAACAAAGATGCGAACAGTCACGAGGCGTTCGAGCAGCTTAGGCATAGATTCCCTAGGGAATTAATGGCGACACTTCATAGTCCTCGAGTACTCGAACCTCATGATTATTACAAAGTGATCTCGTACCATTAACCTCTTCTCCTATCCCCTCGTACAGCCCAAACTGCCTTTCTCCGTGCAAGCCTATTGCAGACGAAACGATTGCCTTCCGTTGGATTTCCATGTCACAATTATGTGCCTCGTCTCGTGTAATTTGCAGACGATAATGCACTTCCTAGCGCTTTGTATCCCCCCCCCCCGCCCCTCTTTTGTATTTTATCATTTTTGCTGGATGGTAAGATTAAGGGGCTAAACCATGGTTTTCAATGATAAATTGAAGATTTAAAAAGAAAAAAGAAATAAAAGCACGTTGACGAAGCCTCGTTCGCAAACATTAAAAATTATAATTATTTTTTATTTGTGCGAAAATAGTTCGATGCTCGATCTCTATGTTATCGTTTTCTCTTCATATTGCCGTTAGATTCATTAACTTTCATTGATTTTTTTTATTTTTGACAGATTTTCTAAAAGGACCATCAATGTTCATCAGTTATTACATACGTAGCCCTTCACGTTTTTTTGTTGCGATTTTTCAAGAGGAATTTCTGTAAAAATAATTTGAAATATTGAGATTGATTCAATAATATTGACTATGCCTGCTAAACCCTTTTCAAAACGCGCCTCGAGAATCTTGGACCATTTTTAGAAATTTCTGGATTTCTGCGATTCCAGAAGGGAAGTCAAAAAGGTAAATTTTGTTTTGTTTTCAAAAGCATTTCGAGGGTCTATCTAATGGGTGGTAGTCTACTGATCACGAACATGACCGAGTTTTTGTCTATAACTAAAAATAAAGTTGGAAAAGTACAACAAAACTTTAGAGACTATCTACATATATAAAAATGTTATGTTGGTTTGTGTACGCTTCAAAAACTCAAAATGTTCTGCACCGATTCAGCTGAAATTTTGACAGGATATACAACACGATTCA
>JAPYZJ010002840.1:560-33210 GCA_030522765.1 Ophioninae sp. B BG-2022a | reverse complement strand
GAAGTAGGAGGAATCAAGGTGGGGGAAATAGAAGGAAAAACAAGGTGGGGAAGGAACAGGAGGAAAAACGAGGTGGGAAGCCGTAAAAACCCGGAAGGGCGTACGGGGTGGTACAACAATAAAAATAAAAAAAATATATATATATATATATTTCCTTGCGTTCACTGGGTTTCGCCGTCCAAAAAACTCCAAGGTTCCTAGAACTAGTACGAGTACAATTTCGAAAGCTTTCGACTTACCGCTGTGGTTGCATCCTGCTGTGGAGCAGATATCTCCTTCGTGTGTTAAAAATTCGCGTTCGCCAAGCTCTTCGGGAAAAAAAGATGTTTGAGCAAGCCTAACAGGGGGAATTGAGAAAAGTACAATGAAGGCAGCTGTCATCATGATTATTAGGCCAGGTCTTTGGACTGGAAAGTCCACCAATAGAGTTGGTCTTCTGAAATAAACAATGTGTTGATACCAACATGATTTTATTCAGATTTTGCATGAATTTAAGGTTACATTAGAAGCTGGGCTTATTATGGGCGATGTTAATATAATTAATGACCGCCCATCATCTTTAACTAAAGCGTTAAAGTCAAGCTTAGCCATGCTTGGATCTATTCAAGCGAACTTTCAATTTCACGTTCCGGATGACTTGAGCGGTACATTTATTTCAGTATGTTCAACGTCTCAAGTTCGAAGTTAGAGTTAAGTTGGGAATCCTGGAAGTCCTGAATGTAAAAGCCAAATCAAATCAACTTCTAGCTTATCAGCTAGAGGTTGATTTTATTTGGCTTTTTAAGTTCAAGGGTGGCTTTGTAACACGCATGTGTCGTTTGGGTTAATCTTTCCTTCGAGTCAATTAGAAGAGTCGAACCTTGTGTAATTACCTTTTCTTCGTCCCCATGCTTACGTTGCCAGTGGTACCTTTCGTTTCTATTATTCGGAAAAAAATTGATTGGACATCAAATGAATATGACTATAAGCTTCTTCCGAAGAGAATGCGATGATGCTCAAATAGGATCGAAGACAGAAAAACTGAACGATAACGCGTACAAGTGTTGTCCTATTTAAATGCTTTCGTCATCATCGAGGCAATTGATCGAAATAATTCATGGCCAGCTAATAAACTACAATAGAAAATTGCTAGATAATCTTTGCTTTTTAATGTAGAAAATGTCCTTGCCGATGTCAGGTCAATTATCGATAGCAGTGACGTGAAGAAATATTTTAACAAATGTGAATGTTCCGAGAAACGCCCGACCGCGAAAGAAATAAAAGATTAATTATCGTTTAAAATAATTGTGGAAAACGAGTAATAGAGAAGAAACAATTATCTCGAGAAGAGATATGGAAAATACTTATGTCTGCAAACCGACGCCATACCAAAGCTTTCAACATTTACATGTATCCTTTTTTCGAATTATCTACTTATCGAAGCTCGTGCGTGAACAATGGTCTGAGAATGATCGAGATGAGAAAAAAAAAATGAAAAAAGAATTCGATTGGAATTCTTGCCAGTGTGGCATCTTTACAGGTGTCTTCAGTTTTCTATATACGTATTTCATAGAAGCGTGATAGAGATATTGCAATCTAAATGTTTTACATAACGCTAAGAAAAAATTGTTTAGCGCCTTGCTGCGAGAGAGCGCGAGTTATAACCCAATCGTCAATGCATTCGTTCACACGTATGTACAACAGCGCCACGTCGGCTGGGGTAGCTACTAAAATAGCCTCACGAAAACCGTGCCAAGCGCTCTCACAAGCGCCGACGTTCCTTGTATATCTCTGTTCTCTGGCTGTATCCACTCCTTTACTCTAGTCTCCATGGTCAGCTGATTTTCAGCTTTCAAGGTTATGTTTCTGAATGTTTTTCGTAGTTTCGTAAAAAAAACCGTGTAGCTGCCTGAACCTCCTTATTGAGACAAAAACAAAAAAATGGCGTCACGTTTCAGTGGTGCTTTGCAAATAACAAATCTCGACGATTTTATAACCCCCTCGGAAGTGAGTATAAAATCTGCCGTCACTTTTTTTGCGACTCATGAAATTTTAGGAAACTCGTACATGATGAAATTTTCACACATACATTTTTTTTTTTAATTGTAGAACGAAGTCCATATAAAACATAACTTAGATTTCCAGCTACAAAAATGATCGAGTTAAAGAAAACATCCATAATTAATAACCAAGCGAAAAAAACTATGGAGAAATACTTTTTGTTCTCTTTGTTTCTAAAAGTGTACACTTCCATGAAAAATAATTCTATATCGAAATTATTTGGGAAACGGCAACATAAAGCCTAAACATATTTGGGTTTGTTTTGATTGCAAAATAGTTTCGTTCAACCGAAAAACCTCCGATACACAATAGACTAAAAACGAAATTCCCAAAAACGACTGTTTACATTTTGTTTACACGTTCGTTTCAACTCGTCATGAATTTATTTCGGAAGCATTTTCCGTATAATGAAAATATTATACTTCCGATTCAGGTGTGCATAAAGCCATTGGAAATTCCAAAAGCACGCAGTAAAACCGGAGCGAAAATAAAAATCCGTGAGGACGAGGTTTACTCTAATTTGGACACAGTGAGAAATTGGTTACGAAGTTTTAATGATTCTCCTATCCGAACGTGACGCTCATCCAAAGGGCATAATTTTCAGAAAGGCGGGACTGAAAAGTTGGAAAAGGTGGAAATTACATTAGCGGATTGTTTGGCTTGCAGCGGATGTATCACTTCCGCTGAAAGTGTTCTCATTACGCAGCAGAGCCAGGAAGAACTATTACGTATATTTGACGAGAAACGGCAACAGTTGAAGGCAATCGAAATTTTTGAGTTTAAAAATTTAACGATCAAACTTGCATAATTACCGAGGACTTTCCTCGCGCTTGTAACTTATCTTCCCTAAATGATAAAAATCCATGCATCGCGATTTCAGAATGGAAAACCAGAAGATTGTAAATTCATCGTGGTGAGTCTCTCGGTGCAGCCAGTTTTGTCATTGGCAGCGCGTTACGACCTTGAGCCGGACGAAGCGATTCGTCGTTTAGCGCGATACTTCAGAAGTTTGGGTGCCGACATGATACTGGATATGACGGTAGCCGAAGATTTCGCACTTTACGAATCAGCCAAAGAATTCGTCGAAAGGCACAAATTAAGAAAGGAAGGCTCGACGAACCAGTTGCCAATGTTGGCGTCGTCTTGTCCCGGTACGACCTCCGTTTACTTTTTATTTTCCCTCTGGCGAAGAAAACTTGCGTTTACGGTTAAACGGTTGTAGGTTGGGTGTGTTACGCGGAGAAAACCCACGGCAATTTCGTATTGCCTTTTATAAGCGTGACAAAATCACCGCAGCAGATAATGGGCTCTTTGGTGAAGTATCGCATTGCGGAAAGTAAGGGATTGTCGCCGGACGGAGTTTACCACATTACTGTGATGCCTTGCTACGACAAAAAGTTGGAAGCTTACAGGGAAGACTTCAACAATAAATTGAAGGATACGCGAGACGTCGATTGCGTTATCACAGCTAGTGAGTATCGTCGTATCGCGTAGTAGTCATACGAAATATTCCAAGCTCACTTTTCTTCCGAAGAATTTGAAATTATCACTGAAAATGGATTCCAGTCGAATTGGAACAAATGCTGGAAAAAGGAACACCCCTGAACGAGATCGAGCCTGACACATTGGACAAACCATTCGGGAGTTACAAGAATTCGAAGGAAGTTGACGTATGGTCACATCCTGGCTCTGGCTCGGGTGGCTACGCTGAGTACATCTGCCAATACGCAGCGTTGCATTTGTATCAAATAGAAAATCCGCACATCGAATTCAGAAGCCTCCGAAATCCGGACTTTCAGGAAGTCGTGTTGGAGCACGATGGCCAAGTCATTCTGAGGTTCGCGATTGCAAACGGATTTCGCAATATTCAAAATATTGTTCAAAAACTCAAAAGAGGAAAATGCACTTACGATTATGTGGAAATGATGGCGTGTCCGGCAGGTGACTTTCCAAATTCTTCAGCTGAAAAACGATAAGAATAAATATATTCGATATATATATATATATATAATAAAATAATATAACAAATAAATAATAATATAATAAATTTAAATATATATATATATAGATATATTCGATATTTTTCAAATGTCGGGAATTTTTTAAGCGAAGAAATAATTAAAAAATCGTTGAATTTGTAGGTTGCATGAACGGTGGGGCTCAGATACGACCGGTGGATAACAGTCAACCCCGCGAAACAGCTTTGAGACTCGAGTCGAAGTATCACGAGTTACCGTCGATTGCACCGGAAGAGGACGAAATCATGCACGAGCTGTACGAAAGCTGGCTATCCGGTGAACATTCGGACAAAGCGTCGGCCTATTTGCACACGCAATATCACGAAATCGAAAAAATGCACACGGCTTTGGCGATGAAATGGTGAAGGACGAATCTTATTGTAAATAAATAAAATCGGAGCTTTGTTGGAACTTTCGAGAAAAATTCATTTTTCGGTGTTTATAATCGAGTTTTATGTTTGTTTGGATTCCCCGGTTAAATTTCGGGATTCCAGGTCATGTCGATTGAAACTCCTGGAGAAGTATGTAAATAAAAATTCAATATCGAAGTTCCGTTGATTCAGTGTTTGAAAAACGTTCCGAAGGTACAATTTTTCATGCAAAAAAACGACAACCGTCGATGATTATATTTCGCATTTATTTTGTACAATATCCACGTGTAAAGTTTCCCCCCTCTTCGTCTACTTTGTACAAGAATAAGAAAATACATTCTCGAAATGAGCATCAATCGCGTTGCCACTCCCGAAAACTTTTAATGTGCAATTTCGATGTCGAGAATCGTACATGAGAAAAAAAAATGAGCTGTACGTCATTGACTCGAATCGGATTTTCATCGATGAAAAATAACCGATCGACTTGTGCATTGTGAGAAAAAAAAAAAAAGAAAACGATAACGATAACGATATTTCGTATTATAAATTATCTTGTAAAACCGAAATATCGTAGACAGAAGAAATCCTCCACTCTGTGCAACGACGATCGAATAGGTACCTGTGGAATGTTGAATACTACGAAAATCGAAACTTCGCACGATCGAAAAATCATTTGTTTCAGGATTGTCTAAATCAATCCAATGAAATTGTTTTTTTTTTTGTTTTCAGACGAATAGCCTTTTTTTTTTCATTGAAGATTCAGTTTCGTGTTGCGTTTGATTCTCAGTAGCTTAGCTTTGTCGTATTCTTGAGCTCGATTGTACAGCAAAACACCAGCGATCACGAAGAACGTTCCAAGAGCTGATAGACCGGTGACCCGATTGTCGAACAACAACACCGACAGCCAAATCAAAAAAGCTCTTTTCGCTGTATTCGCAACGCTGAAAGATAAGCGCACTTTTTAGGTTTCCTGATCAATGTTATTTTGCGAATCTTCGATTTTCGTAATCATTAATAGTACCTATGCGTCACTGGACTTATATAATCCATAAGTACGTAAGCGGTGATGCTTTGGAAATGGAAGAATACCCCGTTGAGCAGAAAGACTGAAAGTAGCTTCAGGCTGAAAGATTGCTGAAGCCTCGAAATGTCGACCAGCAAGATCGAGGCAGGTATTTGCACCACCACCGATGCAAGGCTCGTATAAAACTGCAACTCGGCGGGCCTGGCAGAACCAATACTCGTCAGTATCAAAAATGTGGAACAAACCGGAAGTTCCAATAAAAATGATTTTATTTTCATTTTGATGATACCATCATAGAACCCAAATACATCGGGTTGTTCGAAAAGTAACGTCGGTTTCGAGTAGTATAATTCGTATACATATTTTTTAATCTAAATTATTTATATTTGGTATCGTTCGAAAAGGTGAAACTTCATTTTTTATTTAAGGTTAATTGAAGTCTAATAGTTTACCCCATGTTTACATAACAAACCAAAATGCCGCTTGAAAAGCCCATTTTTTTAATATTTTCCATTTCTTGTTTTGCAGGGCTTAAACGTCACAAAAACCCACAAAATACCCCAGAAAATCCCACTTGTTTATGTTTCTTTAAGAAATTCCGATCGGGAGATTTTTCGACTCAATATCACTTTCTGAACGATTTTAAGTGGATATTGACAAAGAAATCGAACCAACAACGCCTTTTATGAAAGACAAATCATGAAGTTATCTGAAAGATGGAGAAAGGTCATTGAACAAGATGAAAATTATTTCATCGAATGAAAATTGTTCTATTCTCCAGAAAATGTCGAGTTGTCTTTTTCAAAACAAAAACCGACATTGCTTTCCGACCAATTCAATATTTACGTGTATTTGAAGCTATCTCCGCTGATCAGCATTTTCGAGTATACGTTCTGCATGCATTCGGTTACGTTAGTCGCCATTGCAGCGATGAATCCTCTGAAGTCAAAACTCAACTCATTCGCAGAGCAAAGGGCTAAGCCGCCCATCACAGGAATAAGGGACAAATTAACATACAGGCCGGTGTATTCGCCTGCAACAAAAGGGAACAATCCAAACATGATAGCTCGTTTGCTATTCGTGATTTAAATTGACAAAAGAAAAAAAAAAAACTAAACGTCCATTTCTCACCCAATAAATATCTGCTGATGAGAACGGTAAATAAGGGGGCGCTGCTTTTTATCGTTTCCGTGAAGCTAACCGCCACATAATTCAATGCGACCAAACCCAACACAACGGTAGCAAATCTTGTGCATCCGACAAGTATCATGTGCTTGTAAAAACCTGGCGGCCTCAACAACCTTGAGCTTGTTTTGTACATGCCACAGGGGAAGTACATCTGAACGAAGCCACATATTGCTGTCATCAACATTTGGCACGCACCTGGTCATGTTAAACGCATTCTGTATTAGGATGGAACGAAGAAGCGCTAACTCCGGTTTCCTCATTTATGATTATCATAGTTATTTACATCATCATTATATCTTTATTATCTGTACCATCCTCATCAGTTCCATCGTTATCATCATTATCGTTTTCATTATCATTTTCATTATCATTATTATTATTGTCATCTGTCATTATCATTTTCATTATCATTATTATTATCGTCATCTATCATTATCATTATCATTATTATTATTATTGTCATCTATCATTATCATTATCATTATTATTATTGTCATCTATCATTATCATTATCATTATCATTATTATTATTGTCATCTATCATTATCATTTTCATTATCATTATTATTATCGTCATCTATCATTATCATTTTCATTATCATCATTATTATTGTCATCTATCATTATCATTTTCATTATCATTATCATCCTTATAATACTGATAATGATTTTAAACCACGTTGGAAACATCATCCAACATCTGGATTTCTTTGAGTTGTATATATCTATTGATAATAGTGATCTAAATCAATTATCCAATTAACCGATGGATCTTTCTATGTTTGACGATTTTTATCAGGATTCGTTTGGTTTGCAGTTCCCAATTTACAACTATTCCTGGAATCAATAAAAATGTATCCAACAAATAATCCAACCGAAGAAGTTCCAGTTTAACGGAAGCAGCTCTACGCCAGGTTTGCTTTCGGACCTTAAAAGCTCGATCCAAGCTTGTTTCGGTCCCAAATTGAATTTTCTGCTTTTCTATGAGTATATTTACGTCTGAACTGTTTTACAACGCGCGATGGTTGCAGCTGTAACGGCAGCTTGCTTCGAGGCTCTAAAAGTCTTAATTGCAATTTGTTTGGGTTTCTTCGGGTTTGGATCATACGAATAGCGCATTTTTCGTACTTTGACCTTTGCCGACCTTGAAAGGTCATTCCCTAGTATTATTAGGATTAATAATCGTAACGAACTATTTCTCACCCAGTATGGTCGGATCTCCCTCTAGGTAGGTCAGTATGTACTTATTGAGGAACAGAGTACAGCCGCTGAAGAAGTACCAGAGCGTCAAGAAGAGTAAGGCCCTGGGATTGAGAAGCCCGTTCTTTTTGTCGGACGCCAAGAGATCGAGTTCTTCACGTGCCCAAGGAACATGACTTTTGGCCCTTACCTCGTGCGCGAATGACGGTGTCGAAGGTATCGACGATTTCACGTAATTCGCGCTCGGCGGAGGGTCAGGGTTATCCATGTTCGTAAAATATATCGGGCAAGAAAAAAAAGTGCGAACGGACGCCGAGAATGCATGTCCCCAATGGGATTACATTGTTGAACAGTTTTCGTATCACGTAGATTCAGCGTAAAAGAAAGCGACTTTTCGTTGTTTACACGTCATGTCGGGGCAGGCTCGATTAATTCACGATCTTCCTAACCTCAACCATAACCCAAGTGACAGCTCTTTCAATGTATCTAGGGGAATCTAGAGGATTTTTTTTTACCACCTATGAGGATATTTTGTTCTTCTGGGCATTAGGAAAAAAAAATGCTTCTTTCGTGAATTACTTTTTTCTGGAACGAGAGTGTTTTTTGGTTTTAATTGGGATAACGGGATAGAACCTGACAAGCCGAACGCTTGTCGTGTATTTTCTACGTGAAAAGTTAATGCCCGGAAAGTGCCACGAGGTGGTGTTTTCGCTGTGCGAAACTTTTGAACTTTTTAGTACCTCAGAGTGACAGTCGTGGCGCTAGTTGTTCTGCGAGAACCGTTCCCGCGCTTATTTGATTCGGAAATAATTCGATTGTACACAATCAATACACATGTATGGACATTTTCATGTGATAATTAATAGACTAATGGTTATAACAATAAACAATCGTAATGGCACATTCGCAGGGAAATGTAACTAGCTATCTTCTAAATTATAACTAAAATGTTCTTACACATCGAAAAAAGATGTTTTTACGACCGTGTTAAGTATTCAAATTCGAAGCAATTTGACACGTAAAATATTGTATCGTAAGTGTACGCTAAAGTATCACAAACGTTTATTCTTATACGTTTACTCATTTCAAAGAATTTCCGCCACAGAAATATACTCACAGAATAACTAGCGACATATGCAAAGTGAGTAAAAGAACTAAAAAATGCGGACAAAACGCGTTCTGCTTTATTCATTGGGGTGACGCCACGTTCCTCACACGTAATTGCAACAAAAGTCGCTAAAAGAATAGCGGATTGTGATTTTCCGAAAAAAAGCTCAGGCCTGTCACATGACGTGTATTAATGTTCAGAATTTTGGTTCTTTCGAAATCAAATACGAAGTTGAGAAACCTCTCGTCCCGATGGTGGCAGCACTATATTCTAATGTAATAGGGAAACTACTACTAGGGACTGATTCGATTTCGTATCTGCAAGCTTTCATGCGTCGGAGCAAGTTTTCGTCTGGTGGACGCAGTCATCGACCGTCTTCGTAAACCGAATGGAAACCAACCTAAAACGAGAGAACGGTTCAACTTCACATCGCCGTTTGGTGTCGCACCGCGTTTGTCCTTATACCGTGAACGAGTAACTCCCGAGCCGATAACTGTTCGTTAAATTAATAGCGGTCGAGGCCCAGCCGATTTCGTTTTACATTTCGGAGCACAGGTACGTATAAAAAAGCATCGTCAGTTTTGCACTCAAGAGCACCAATTGCTCCGCGTGAGTGAACAAACGAAGAAGTTGGCGGGGTTTTTTTTGCGCGAAGATATTCGCTAACATAACCTGAAAATCGATTGGAATCGTTGCGACTACGCCGAATCCCGGTCGAAAAGTTCCAAGGTCACGTCAATTCGGGCTTACCAATAGAAGAAAAGCTTTTTTACCCTTGCGAGTATTTTCGAAAATTACGCGTATCTTTGAGGTTTGTTTTCGATTTGCATCGACGCGGAAACTTTTGCCTTCAACTTTTCTAGGACCTACGCGAGTCCTCGAATTAATCGAGATCGTAGTACAGTGTCAGACAAAATGCCGATCTGAATTTCGCCACTTTGCAATTAACCTCAAATTTTCCGAATGTACTAATTATTAACGTTCTAACGATAAGACCGCGAAGTTTTTCGCTGAGCGTTCGACGAAGCATTAAATTACCTTGTTCGCAACTCGAGTATTTTTCAATAATTCACTGAGTTTCTTCACAACTAATTTTCGAAATTTTTCATTATTTCGAAAATTTCGTGTCCGACGACGAATTTCATAAAAAGCTTGTGACCTTGAAATCTCAAGGTCGCGTTTCGATTGACCTTGAATATGCCGAAGATTTCCTAAAAATCGACGATAAATTGTAAAACTCGCAATTATCGCGAATCGTAAATCAGCGTGTAAATGTCTTTGTACGTTGACAGTAGCGCTGGATATCATGACGGATTCCAGTGATTTGGATCGCCAAATAGAACAACTGAAGAAATGTGAAATCATCAAAGAAGCCGAAGTCAAAGCGTTGTGCGCGAAAGCACGAGAAATCCTGATAGAAGAAAGTAACGTTCAACGTATCGACTCTCCGGTTACTGTGAGTTCGTTATTCCTCAAATAAAGAGAAACGACGCTTTTTCCCTAGCCGCGATTATGAAAAATTGTTTTCCAGGTTTGCGGCGATATTCACGGTCAATTTTACGATTTGAAAGAATTATTCAAAGTGGGCGGAGATGTGCCCGAAACGAATTATCTTTTTATGGGTGATTTCGTTGACCGAGGATTTTACAGTGTAGAAACGTTTTTGCTGCTTTTGGCGTTGAAGGTATCAAAATTTCAAAGACGGAAGTTTATCCCTGTATCCGGTTTTTCATTTACGGTACGCTCGACGCGATTATTCATCGTTACAGGTTCGTTATCCCGACCGGATTACATTGATACGCGGTAATCACGAGTCGAGACAAATAACGCAAGTTTACGGATTTTACGATGAATGCTTACGCAAATACGGTAGCATAACGGTTTGGCGATATTGCACCGAGATTTTCGATTATTTGTCGTTGTCCGCTATCATCGACGGCAAGATATTTTGCGTGCACGGCGGACTATCGCCGAGTATTCAAACCCTCGATCAGATAAGAACGATCGACAGGAAACAAGAAGTGAGTAACGAAGCGATGAAAATGAAAGATGTTAATTATGACAAAATCCTCAAGTTTACTTTCAATATCCAATTATCCTCAACCAGCAATTCGCGAAATTCGAGGACATTGTAAGTTTTGGCCCATTTTACCAGGTGCAAAACTGGACTGCAATTTCATGATTTTTAGGTTCCTCACGACGGTCCGATGTGCGACCTCTTGTGGTCTGATCCTGAGGATACGCAAGGGTGGGGCGTTTCCCCTAGGGGGGCTGGATATCTCTTCGGAAGTGACGTCGTCGCGCAGTTCAATTCTGCTAACGATATAGACATGATTTGCCGAGCTCATCAATTGGTGATGGAAGGATACAAGTGGCACTTCAACGAAACCGTTTTGACCGTATGGTCAGCGCCAAACTACTGTTACAGGTAAACTTTACTCGTCTTTGCGATCTCCATTCGCTGGAATTACAGCGTGAAATTTCACGAAAAAAAAGTTCGACCCAATATTGCGATACTTCCGTTCGAGACAACTGGAAGGCCAAGGACTATGACTTCCGGTTATTGCGGACGGAAGCATCGTTTCAAGGGCATGACGAACATCGACATAACCTCACAAATTTTCGAAATCTGTTTTCTCGGCTTCGATTAAGTTTACGGCGAAAAATCGAGCATCACTCTTTGTAGAATTCATAGAGACAGAAATAGATGCTTGAATTTCACGATAAAAATGTTTCGTTCTTGAGAAATTGCGATGTAATAATTTCAAGTATTTCTATCGCACTCGCGTGTCACGTGGTACGTCTTCGACGTGTCCTTAACAATCGCAAAATTAACTTTTCTACGAAAGTCACAAAATCGGTTTTCTCCAAACCGGAAGTCAGAATTTCGGTTATTTTAAATCGGAAATCTTAATGGTAAATAGGATATTTTTTTTTTTTTCGCTACGAATATCAGAATTAGGAAACTTTGAGAACAATATCGGAATTGCGAAACTTTGCAGATGCGGAAACGTCGCAGCGATTTTAGAACTCAACGAATACCTTCAAAGGGATTTTACAATATTCGAAGCGGCGCCTCAAGAGAGCAGAGGAATACCGAGTAAAAAGCCGCAAGCCGATTATTTTTTATAAATCTCACCGCCATTCTTCGGGTCCACATTTTCCGAATTCTCCATTATCTCCAACCCTCCGCCCTCTCCGCCCTCTCGAGCGTGTTTATTTAAGTTGAACGAATCATAAACAACATGATGCATTTTTAGGCTATTGTAAATGATTAGAGTAAGTAAGCAAATGAACGCGTACGTGGCTGTCATGAAATATAATTACGAATGATTGAATACTACAGACGTGAAGATATCGTTAAAAGTTCTTTACCCGTGGATCCTTGCCGTCTCGTTCTTTCAATCAAACGTTTCACTAGAGTTATCGTTATTATTTTATTTCCATACAGAATAAAGTGTACATTAAGGTATTCCTTATTTGGGTTTTTTACGAATTTCGACGAGTTTACCCACCAGATGGTACACCATAAAAACTCAAGAAAACCTTGCCTTCTTCATAATACACATAATACACTTTATTATCACGACAAAAGTATGGTTATCACAAAAAAGTTGTTTCGCTGCGTAGTGATGAAATCATGAAACGATATCGAAGATTCTATTCCTGTAAGAAATTTCAATTCGGGACGATAAACTTTGATACGGAAGGTTAGGGTTGATATCAAGTTGGGCCCTCGAAGTCTTTCATACTCCGGCACGTTTTCTTTGTTATTTCTTATTTGTATTGGAGAAAATATTTTCTTCACCGATAAGTGTTACGAGGCTAAAAAATTAATATATTTTTATTCCACGTTTTCAAAACTTCAATCTTGTCTTGAATTTCTTTCGAGAAAGTTGGTTCGTGCGAGTGAACAAAATTGAAGCTATCCAATGGCACTGCGATGGCCCGAAGTGAAAATATTGAAAATATCGAACCCGAACAAACTCAAGAGATCTAATGTTAAAAATTAAAGATATCGAGAAGTGTCTCTAAAAATTCAAGGGGAATTCATGCATTTGGGGTGCCGTTGAGTTTCTTCCTGAATACCAATCGCTTAGCGTAGGGAGACACATCGTTAGTCTTGGTAAAATATCTTCCCGAGTAAGTGATGTTATTGGAACGACCACCCATAACTGCGATCCGTCCTGAGCATTCTCCTCTGTACGGATTTTCACTGACTTTGCATCTGAGTGCTTTAAATCCGATAGTAGAAGTGAGCGATTCGGCAAAGTATTCAGGGGCGCGACCGTGTGAACAATATCCCATAGAAATTGGATCCAAATAGCAGCCGGGTTGTTTCATTCCCCCATTGGGATAAAAGTCTGAATGGCCAAGGGGTTCCCAAAGGCCGACTTGATTACCATTGGTATGAATTATTTGTACTTGCCTCGCGCAATCTCTGAATATTCGCAGCTTGGAAGGTTTATTGAATAATACAGAAGCAGGATCCAAACCTAGATGTAGAAACGAATTTTCAATCGATTCTTCGTAGTTCGGTATAATGTGCCGAATAGCAAATTTTCCAGTTTACTCAGATAATTATTTAGTTAGTAAAATTAGATAATAAAAATTAGGAAAAAATTAGTGAAGATTAGTTAGTAAAAAAATTAGTAAAGATTAGTTAGTAAAGTAGTTAGTAAAAAATTTGTAGAAATTAGTGAAAAATTGGTGAAGATGAGTTAGTAAAGTAGTTAGTAAAAAATTAGTAAAGATTAGTTAGTAAAAAATTAGTAGAAATCAGTTAGTAAAAAATTAGTAAATATTAGTTAGTAAATTAGTAAAAAATTAGTAAAGATTAGTTAGTAAAAAATTAGTAAAGATTAGTTAGTAAAAAATTAGTAAAGATTAGTTAGTAAAAAATTAGTAAAGATTACTTAGTAAAAAGTCAGTAAAGATTAGTTAGTAAAAAATCAGTAAAGATTAGTTAGTAAAATTAATTAGTAAAATTATCATTAGTAAAAGTCAACCAAAAACTCAGGAATGAAATGATAAAATTACCAAAAATTTGGTTAATGACTCCGTTAGTCTTTCTGCCGACGACTCCCATCAGATGAGCCCCCAACGAATGTCCAACGAGCGTAGTTAAATTAAGTCGCAAGTAGCCTATCGTTGTCAACCAATTAATCAAGTCGGCGACAGCTTTTGCGACCGGGTCTACGCTTTCTATTGCCATGGAATACAGCGTTGTAGAAAAGTGGCTCCAGTCCACGAGTATCACATTGATATCATCGGATCCAGACAAATAAGCTGCAAACAAAATATCGGTTAGCGAAAAGCGACGCTTCGAATTGCAAATATTCTAGAATTCTACGACTGGACGATGAAACGTTTATGCGAGTAGAAAATAATTGTAATTCCAAATTTACCGTTTCGAATGATGGTACAACTTGAGCTGCCGGCATTATTGAGCCATCCGTGAGTTATGAAGACTGTTGGTTTTGAAGCATCGTAATGACTCGTTTGAAGACTCGATCTCGAATTGATTTTGAGTTCTTTCGGGATCGTCGGATTTTTTTTCGTATAGAGATTAAAATGGATATAATCTTGTGTCGGTTGACTAGTGAGGTACAGCGGCAGGGGTAGACCAAATACATTATCTTCGCCTTTCGTTACATCCGAGAGGCTTTCGGCGATGTCGTCACCCTCAAACATCCATTTTCTTTTAACGCGGAGACCAGATCCGACATTATCAACGGAACGATTCTCTGACCGAATTCGTACCAGAGCATCACAGTTGATGAAAAAAGCTGCAACAAACTTCCTTTCATTCCTGCATTTATTCTATCAGCTTCGCGAAGAAAAAAAAACTACGAGAGAAAATGGATGACATCGAAGAAGATATAATTTTATAGAAACGCCAGTTCTTGGAAATCAGAAATTTGGAGTTGGAAAAAAAGCGGTACAAGCCGGTGCCGCAAGATGGCAGTCGCGGAATAACCACAAAATAGTTACCCATGTAGACGAAGTTGCACTTCGATTTTTCAAAACCTAATTTCTACCAACCTATGCAATCAATTGCGTTGAAACTTGTCAGTTTCACGCAATGTCGTAGCATCAAGGGTTTGGGCGTTCAAATTATTTCAAATTTTGAAAAAAAAGTGTTTTTTTTACTGATCGTTAAGATTGCAATTCTTCAAGCCCGTTTCTTCATTGATAATTAATAGAATGAAGTTTCATTTACCCAGATTGATGATGAAGACGAACAAACTGATCGATGGATGGAACATTTTTGAGCGGGCTTTGAAAAACGTGCTCGGCTTTCAAACGACGCAAACGTAATGTACGAAAAAAAATTGTGATCGAGAAGAAACGATAAATCCAGTCATTCATACAAAAGTAATTAGCGTCTGTCGGGAAACAAATTCTTCGTTATCTGTATAACCAGACGTGCACAATTTTAGCCTCAAATTTTTTTTTCGTTTTTTTTTTTATTGATTTTTTTTAAGTGCATTGAACCCGGTAATAACGAAGTAATGATGAATATCAATCTTATAATGAAGATTTTATCGAAATGAATAATCGTTGGATTTATAGATCGATGAATTATTTATGAGAATTAGTTAGTATTGAAGTTCATATTAAAGCTCATTAATTCCCTCAAATAATTAATCGACATATGAATCCAATGATTATCTGATTCGATTAAATCTAATAGAGTGTTTAATGATGTCTATATCATCTGTATCTGTACTCTGACGTAAATCTATATCAGGATTTGATACACTTCCATCTGGGTATGTATAAAAAAATAATATCATTTTTTACACGTGTACGTCTGTTTGCTGATTTGATATGCCAGCTGATTTTTCATTTTTTGAACGACAGTTTGACCAGACTACAAATTCCACCTGTGCACACAAAAACGAAAAAAAAAAAACGTGCCAGGAGGCACGTCATACATCGCGAATATCGAGTATTCATTTCCCTCGAGCTTGGAAGCGAACTGTTTGACCTAATTATATTCAGAAGATAAACAGAAATTAAAAGTACCTTTTTACAAAGAACTGTTTTAAAACTTACTTTTAAGCTTAAACATGTTTTTTACTTAACTTAAATTGACTCATATTTGACCCTAAGAATTATCGATTCGCCCATAAGAGTGAATCGAATTAAACACATTTCTCAAATCGAAAAAAATTACAAACTGTTTTACCATACGAGGTTCGTGATGGACATGCTGTAAAATAAAAAGTTTGGTTATGACACACATTTTGAAACCTCAACCATTTGATTCTGTCACATATTTTAAGATCCATGGGAAACTATAATTTGCAGTTATTTGTTTACCATTTCGAGAAAATATCGTATGACATTCGTGACATTTAGTTCCGGCGAATGCCGGCGTGGCGCACATCTCGAAATGTCGGAAGTGTACGTATATACTTATACATACTCATACACGAAGCCTGGGGCTCCGTCATAAAAAGAAACGATATTTTTTTACTCGAATTATGCTTTTTCCATAATGAAAAAGAATAACAAAGCTATAAATAAAACATAACTTCTAAGGACAATTGGCGTTGATTCTTGCGCCACGAAAATTTGAATTTTAGTTACCGGTGCCACCACCACGCTACTGGCGCTGCGGATCGTGACGCCATGACGTAACACTCTACAGAATTATCTGTTCCGTGGTTTACGCGAGAGTACGACAGTGACACTCCGTGAGTTTTTGCCTACGAAAACATCTCAGAAACATTCGAAAGTTCGAAAAACACTGTGATTTCGGTACAGTGTAAAATTGTTTCTCTCGTGTACAATTCGTACACTTTTTTGTAGGGCGGACTTATCTAGCAAAGGTTCTCGATTCGAACGTGAAAAAAAGAAAACATTTTGACGTGTTATTGCAATTTGCGGTTTTGACGAACCACGTGACGAAAGTAAATTGTGGAAATAAAAAGAAAACCGTGTTATCTTCGTAGAGAGTGTCGCGAGAGTTATGAGACCGAAGTGATAGGTTATGTACACCTTGCAGTCGTGTACCGACCGTAACATCGTGACGTCATCTCGGTCACTGCAGCGTACAGTCTATTTCAAGAGTTTAGTCATTCGCTGATATCGATACTAGTTTAATCATTGCGACGGTGCTGTCACAACATTTTTCGTGGTGTATACTGGGCTCTGATGATCGTGAAGTTTGGTGGGGACCGGTAAAAAGCGATAAATCGACATTTCCGTGACAAAGATGAAACGATGTTTTTTTAGCGTCGCGAGTAAAACGTTGATCGTATGCATGACTATGCGTATATTGGAAATAACGCTCGAGCGTCAGTAAAGAGAATTTAAGCATTTTCAAGCACGCTTCGGATGCAATGGCGAGTAAACTGGTCATCATTGGTTCTCATTATCGTCTTTGGGAATTATTTAGGGTGTGTTGTTAATTAGCCAGTACCGGATAAAACGCTTCGGAACACTGATTTGGCACAATGGAAACGAAACTGGTCAACGATGGTTCACGTTACGAAGTCGTGGCGCCGTTTATTCGAAAATTCGTGCGACGATCGAATAGCGGAAATGGACGATTGTACATAACCCTTATAACCGCGCTATTTCTCATTTTCCTTATTCATATTTGTCAATTATTGAAAATCGGCCAAAGTCCAGAAAATACGATATATCGACCACTGGAGTTGGACGACCCGAGCGCCATTCCGGTCAAAGTCTTAACCGTTGATCTACCCCCGGCTTCGATCACCAACACTTCTTGCTCGTTCTTCGATTGTTTCAACGTGTACAGATGCGGATCTCGAGGCAACAAACTACTCGCTTACGTTTATCCTCTCGAGTCATTCGTCGATCCATCGGGACGGCCAATCGCGGGACAAATGTCTAAACAATTTTATGAACTTTTACGCGCCGTTGTTAACAGCAGATTTTACACTGCCAATCCACGCGAAGCGTGTATTTTCATTCCGTCTATCGATACGTTGAATCAAAACAAGCTAAGGATTCATCAAGTCTCGCAAGCTCTGAGGAGTCTAGAATTGTGAGTTGAGTTTTCATTGCGTTCTTTTCTTACAATGTTTTCAGTCACGGTGTTACGTACTGGTCTTGAAACGACAATTCGAATGGGGCTGGCGAGTGAAAGCTCATTGTAGATGGCGCCACCATAACTACGTCCTTGTCTAATCAATGAAGTCAAACTATTTTGAAATACAAAATAACATTAATAGATTTTCAACCAATGTTGATGCTGGGAACAAGCTATGCTAGCGCCATTAGTTACACAGTTGCCAGCCCTATTCGATAAGCGAACGGAGTTTATTTTTCGCCGTCTGGCGGCGCTGCGGAACGTAATGAAACTAACCTGAACCGATCGTACGTTTAGGTTAGAAATCCTATTTCGTCGAATGGGATTACAAAATTGATTTTTTCATTTTAGAATGCGATCTTACGCTTTCCTAATTTACTTTTCACGTACTGTGATTATTATGAAAATCAAACTTGAAGATTCGTATCGATAAATTGTATCGTCCTTTCTGGACTTGTTTGTAAAACCGAGACTAATATCTATGTGTTATAATATCTTATATCTATCTATCCATCCGTCCGTCCGTCCGTCCGTCCATCCATCTACTATTTATTAATCAAGGGGTTTGCAATGCACGCGAAACGTAAACTCGATATTTTTCACAGTTGGAATGACGGGGAAAATCATTTGATATTCAACATGATCCCGGGCATCGCGCCCGACTATCATAACGTCATCGATGTGTCGGTAGGTAAAGCAATGATCGCTGGTGCCGGCTGGTCTTCGTTGACTTATAGAACTGGCTTTGATACGAGTATTCCAGTTTACAGTACTATAGCGATGGATAAAAAGAACTCCACTAATTCTCGGTAAGGATAACCACGAAAAGACAAACCCAAACAAACCCAAAATACAGTTGCAAATTTTCAATATTTCGATATTGTCTGGTCAAATTTCGTTCAATTCTGAAGAGCCGTTTAGGAAATGTTTGATTCAATACGCCGATGCTAGATGGCGCCACGCGTAATCAGATCGCGTTTTTTTAACTGTAGCAAAGTGATATTTCCTGGTTTTCAATTTTTGAACTTTCTTGTCAATCTGAGTTTGCCCAAGTGAAAAAAAAAAAACGATTTTTTGGAATTTTCACGGTAGCCTAACCTCCGATCAAAAATTTGTACGATTCGATTGATTAGGACGTGGTTAGTCGTTTCATCACAAATAAACATCAACACTGCGTTCGAACAAGACTTGATGGAAGTACGAGCAACACATCCCACCGATTTATTCATAGTAGGGCCTTGTCTTCAGTACAATCCAATGAACAACACCATTCGTTGCTCCGAACAGAAGGTCTACAAATATGCAGACGTATTGCAGGTAAATATTGATAATTATTGACTTTTCTGGCTTTTCCGAAAAATGAGCCTAACGTTTCTTTATTTTATCATGTGTTTGCGCCAAGTACGAAATTCTATGACTATGGTGGATTTCAATTTTCCCCAACTAAACATCATCATTTACAACACCATTAACAATAAAATATCTCAAAACATTTTACAGTCATTTTTCAAAAAATTGCCCAAACTTCAAAACCCCATAACTTTTTTTATGGGAATGTGGATTTCAGTTTCCCCTAATTGAATATCATCGTTTATGATGCAATAAATTAGAAAATGATAATAAAGATTTTTATCATATTTTGGAAAAGTCACTATAGTAAATAATTACCCAAACATTAAAGAGTGATTTATCTGCACTTTTTTGTTATTTGGTTCTCGTTTAAGTCAGCCACATTTTGTCTCGTCGTACGTGGTGCGAGACTCGGCCAAAGTGTTCTTCTCGACGCAATGGCTGCAGGCTGTATACCGGTCGTCATCTCGGATTCACTTATAATGCCTTTTCATGGTATCATTGATTGGACAAGGTAAATATATTTACCTTATTTAGAACATTTATTATATTATTTATTAAATAATAATATAATCAAATAATTAACAATAATAAACAAAATTATTGTTTTTTAAATATAGAAGACAATAATTTTGTCATAGTAACTAAAATAAGTCTTTCCAGGCAGCGAATATAAAAATTTTCTACTTTGGAAATATTTTGATACTTAGTGACGCCAAAACGTAGAAGAAAAGCTTCAGATAAGCTATTTGAGGTTAAGCGCTCAACGGAAGCGGTTTGTACAAAATGGCGACGAAAATTCCCCATGAGGAAGTGAAATAAACTTTTAGGTTATGTCACATCTCGATTCGTGCTCGAAGTTTTCTACGCTGCTGATTCCTAGTAAATTTTAAGCTATTTCGATAATTATACTAAAAAGGCTGATTTTAAGTCGAATTCAACGGTAAAAAAAACGTCGAGAAAGAAGTAGCTCTAATTCGGAAAAGACGTGCTAGTTTCAAGCTATTGGAGATATCTCAGTATTTCAATTTCACAGAGCTGCTGTTTTCATACGTGAAGCTGATGTTCTCTCGATCGTACAAACTCTCAAAAAAATATCGAACAAGAGAATATCCGAAATGCAAAAAAACTGCATGTGGTTGTGGGATAAATATTTTCGATCGATGGAAAGGATTGTAACGATGACTCTAGAGGTTATGGAAGACAGGATATTTCCTTATCTGGCGAGAGATTATACGTACTGGAATGCACCGCAACAACCGGTAGGTCATGGGTCAACTTTTTAAAAACATGAATAAAATTATACTTCTTACAGCGGCAGTTCATTCAACTTTAAAAAACTGCAAATTCCGTTAGTAACAAAAATTCTTCCCAAAAATTCGTTGTTTTTGAAAATTGCAATTTGAAAAAAGATGTGCCGCTAAGTGGTCAATCCGCTTTCACGTTTTTGGTTATCCAGCGGAATGGTAATTTGATCTTATCGGTAACTCCCAAAAAATTGAACTTTGTACAGGAGTACGCATCACCGTTACTCGCGCCAGTTGCCGCACCCAAAGTTCGTGGTTTCACGGCAGTGATATTAACGTATGATAGATTGGATTTGTTATTCAGTCTGATTAGTCAACTCGCCAAAGTACCGAGTTTATCGAAAATTTTGATAATATGGAATAATCAGCACAAAGATCCGCCTCCATGTGAGTCACTTCTACGCTTGGTCTTATAAAACTGCTTTTAGCCATTGACCAACTTTTTATTTGAATTAAAATAGTATTTTTTAAATTATACTTTTTTTAAATTTGTTTTGGTGAATTCCATTTTAACGTCATCTCGTTTGGTTTTTTATAAAAACTGATATTCTCTTGACAGCTGCGAGATGGCCCAAAGTTTCCAAACCGCTCAAAGTCATTCAGACAAAGGAAAACAAATTGTCGAACCGGTTTTATCCCTACGATGAAATCGAGACGGAAGCCATTTTGTCTCTGGATGATGACATTATTATGCTCACCGTGGATGAACTAGAATTTGCATACGAGGTATGTATTTAGGTAATTCATTTGGCTCGCCTTTTAAGACGGAGCCGCACACCCTCCCCCCTCGATCAGGCAAATAGATTCTTACGGATTTCCCGAACGGGTCTTCGGAATTTTATGATTTTCAGGATTTTATGAATTTCAGGACTTTATGAATTCCAGAGTTTTATGAATTTCGGGATTTTAGGAATTCCAGACTTTTATGGATTTCAGGATTTTATGAATTCCAGAATTTTATAAATTTCAGGATTTTATGAATTCTAGAATATTATGAATTTTAGGATTTTATGAACTCCAGAATTCTATAAATTTCAGGATTTTATGAATTCAAAAATTTTATGAATTTCAGAATTCTATAAATTTCCGGTTTTTATGAATTCCAGAATTTTATGAATTTCAAGATTCTATGAATTCCAGAATTCTATAAATTTCATGATTTTATGAATTCCAGAATTTTATAAATATCAGGATTTTATGAATTCCAGAATTTTATAAATTTCAGGATTTTATGAATTCCCGAATTCTATAAATTTCAGGTTTTTATGAATTCCAGAATTCTATAAATTTCAGGATTTTATGAATTCCAGAATTTTATGAATTTGATAGATAGGCTATAGATAGTCGTAGCTCGCGCTAATTTTGTTTTACCGACGAAAGTCGAGGCAGCGTCGAACTTTTATCCCGGGTGCGGTTCCCTCTCGATCCATTTCTTCATTCGCAGGTTTGGAGAGAGTTTCCAGATCGTATAGTTGGTTTTCCGTCTCGTACGCACACGTGGGACAACGGGAGTAGTTATTGGAAGTACGAAAGTGAGTGGACCAATCGTATATCGATGGTCCTCACCGGAGCCGCTTTTCATCATAAGGTACGGACCGGCAGTTTTACAAGAGCGTGTCCAAGGCCAAAAACTATTGGGGAAGAATTTCAACGAATTTTCCAAAAAGTTTGAAAAGTTTTGAATATGAGAGTTGTCGAAGCTTTTTGCAAAGATTTGCAGAGAAAACGTGTAAACTGATACGTAGGACAGCGATCTTTGTGTGTAGAGAGTTATGTCGAGTTATTCGACAGACGAGCTTTTTTTTTTAGTATTGTGACGGTTTTTCTCTTATTTTTTATGTAAGTCCACGCGACAATTTCTTGTAAGATTTAGTATTTTCCAGCTGGTCCTGAAACTAAAAATATAAACTTTAATCGCAACCACCCATTTGTTTTATCCAATAATGAGACGATCCCCCAAAATTGATGCACATCGAAGATGTAACGAATGACTAGGGTTTGGGTGATCGCGAAACGTGATTTTTCAGTTCTGGAGTTATCTGTACACAACAGCGATGCCAGGTGGCATAAAATCATGGGTCGACGATCATATGAATTGCGAAGACATCGCTATGAACTTTTTGGTCGCTAACGTCACTGGAAAGGCTCCGATAAAAGTATAGCGCAATGTCTCATATTTAACCATAAAAAAGTGTTCATTTCTTTAACTACCTTCTTACAATTGATTTTTCTCGAAGGTAACGCCGAAAAAGAAATTTCGCTGCCCCGAATGTACGAACACCGAGATGCTCTCCGCAGACTTGAGGCACATGGTGGAACGCACTCAATGTATCAACAAATTCTCCGATATTTATGGAACTATGCCTTTGAAATCTGTCGAATTTCGAGCCGATCCGGTTCTCTTCAAAGATCAGTTTCCGGACAAGCTTAAGAGATTCAAAGAAATAGGCAGTCTTTGAACATTGAAAATTTGTGACGTTCAATAAAAGCAATACGCGATAACGCACTCCGGTCGTTTTTGTTTTCCATGGCGATTCCAAGGTCAACTTTTTCGTTCGTTTTCGCTTGCTCTTCTCGATCATCTTGGTCTTTTCGTTCTTTTTGTTTCGCCGAATACCTCGCAGATGTACGGACCGTGCACGGTCGCCACGGATAACGATAGGAAGGTAAGAAATAGTTTGAATATCGGGAAACTCGCGCGATCGTTCAACATCGATAGCGGAATACTGGTTAGCCAGATCTCTGGTAGAAACGTAGCGGTTTCATGGAAACCTCAGTTGAGACGCGATAGTTTGACGCTCGTTTCCAAATATCTGCAGCGGTCGGATTGCGGACTCGAACGGTCCGACGAAAGGCAGCGCGATACCCATTGGATCTCCAGAGTGATACTCGAGATCACTGCGGCGGAAATTTGGATACTTGGATCGACCGAAAGTTAATTTCGAGAAACCAAAACATTGTATTAGTTTTCGTCGATTTTGCTGACAATTGGGGGAGCTAATGATTTTTCGAGGTTCCCGATTCGCAATTACGGGTATGCATCGATTTTAGGCAATTGCCGATATGCAATAAGGGAATAACTTTTGATGATCAAAATAAAGCAATGAACGAATAGGTCTAAAGCTGTTAACGAAAATTTCTTTGGAAATTCGTAATCACGATTTATCGAACTGATGAAAGAAACAAACATTTGTGATGTACCTCGATTATGATTGTGTAAGAATAACGAAATGGTCAACAGGGGATTGTTTTGATGAAAATCGTTTTTTCGTCACGTACCTCTTCGCGTCATAATGCACATTGTGCAACGTTGCGTATCAGCCCTTCGGGCGTTGCCGGGGCGATCCTAATCGAAAACAAACCTTGAACGCCTGTTCCCGAGAGTTTACTTCGCTGTTCAGTTCCGAGCGCGATGCCTTTCTTCACGAATAAATTCTCGCCGAAAAAGATACCCAGTCGCAAAGCGGACGTTTCATTGGCCAACAAAGATCTCAGCCCGAAGAGAATCGAGAGGGAACTCGGACCGGATATCGGACCGATAAAGCTTCGATTAGGCGATCAAGAGGCGACCTTCGACGAGGGACACTGGATACCGGAAACCGGCAAAATCGGCGGCACCTTCAAAGAGAACGAGAAACTGCGGAAGGAAGTTAAGAAACTCGAGGAGGAAAACAATTTGTTGAAAATCAAATTTGAGCTGCTACTCGACATGGTAATATTTAATTTTACCTTAAAAACGTGTACAAGATTTATCACGTGACACACGAGTGCGAAAGTAATAGTCGAAATTTTTAAACCACGATTTTGGAAAGATGAATCGTTTATATCGTAAAACAAAAGTATCGACGTTTGTATGTATCAATTTTAAATAGCCTGATGCACGATTTTTCGTTGAAAATATAACCGCCGGTGAGAAAATAGATTTCGAAAATTTGTGAGGTTATGTCGATCTACTACGTGTCTCTAATAGGAAATAATCAGATCGATACGAATATTACAGACAATGAAATAATATAATGGTTTTTAAAAAATGATATATTAATAATTAATCAATTCTGAAGATTTTTCTTTATTATTTATTCTACATACTTTTATATGAATTATTATTATATAATAACAGAAGTGATTAATTATAATAATAACTATTGTTTATTATAATTAATAATTTGATTTTTATTAAATATGTTGTAATGAATATTATTATTAAAAATAATTTAGTAATATTATGTTTATTAAACGATTTTTGAGAGATTAAAAAAAAGCGAAAATATTCAGTTGCCGTAACAACGATAATGATGTTGATAATTATAATTGTATTAATTAATGTAATGTTAATGTAATATTAATAATAAATATAAAATAATAGAAAAATAGTAACTAATTGGTTTCCATATACGAAATATTGATATTTATTTTTGTTTTTGTCTTCTTTGATCCACAGCTAACGGAAACAACGACCGAGCTGAATTTGCATCGGGACGAGCTCGAAAGTTTAAGAAGCAAGTTTTCATATACGAAACGTACGGCAGCTTAAGGGATTCAGCATTCTGCGACTCAGGAATAATTGAAAAATCAGTTCTTGCAAATTTCAGCGTAGCGCATGAATTCGAGCCGGAAGTACGAAAAATATATTTGTGTACAGAGCGTCGAGGATGAAGTGTTACAAGCTTACATTTCCGAACGAGGATTGTTGCGATTACGTCACAAATGAAAAGTTGTTCCGTTTTAGGAACGCGAAAGACACTGTAATTAAAAAAAATAATAAAGATCTAATATCAAATTAGTTCATCCGAGAATCCATTTTTTCATAAGTATAACATAATGACGTCACAAAACGATGATTTCCGTTTTAAAAAATCGATGACCTTGAAGTTACTAGGATTTTTATAATTTAAAAAAAGCTTCAGTCCCGACCCAAACGAACCCAAACAAAAACCATGCCAATAATATACACATTTTTTAAATCCTACGACCTTGAAATGGCCAGTTCGATGTTTCAAGTCACTTGCTAAATTCCGACGAAAAAAACGGATAAGAAATTCCAGTACGAGCAAACCCAAACAAAAACCATTCGAAACTTATCAAGGCCTCGTCAAAATGTGAAATTTGGATTTTTTGAATTTTGATTTTGAAATTCCAAGTACTTTGAATATCTCAAGATAATGGGGGACACCCGTTAGGTTATCGCGATATCGAAATACGACCCGAGATTAGTGATACTTAGTGTCACGATTGACCGGTTTGGCCGATTCGGCGCTCGCGTTCTCGTGACCGCACAGGTGTGACGGACGGTCGTTGGTGACGTCACGCGTCAGTAAAGTGTGAGTTGCCCGGGCAACGCGTGTCGATGCGGCGTTGTGACGCGGCGCGTCGCCACTTGCCGCTCTCCGTAAAAATCAATTTGCCAGTCCACGCGATACGAAGAGTCGCGCGCAGGCGAGGTAAGAAGGTACGTTGATAGTACGCGGATGGTCCGGCCGAGGGCGGGTGGGTCGGAACGGTGATGAAAATCCCCGGCGAGTCGACCCGAGCGTTTCGCCAGTCCGCGAGTGACCGTCCAATCGAGCGGGTTTGTCGGCTTTATCACTCTCACTCTCCCCGTGTCCGTTGCTGGTGTTCTCCGATTGCATCGAAGAGAAAAATAAAACGAGAAGAAAAAGAAAACACAATAAAAAAAAAAAATACAAACAAACAGTCAAGCGTTTCGTGACCGGAAATAGAAAAGGGCGGGAAACCGCCATTTTGAGGAGCCGTGTATCGCGAATACGTTCACGCTGCATCGACCCTGACGTGTGTCCAATCTCATTCGCCGACGAAGCCGGCAATCGAAGATATTCTGCCTCGAATAAAATAGCCGTGTTTTTTCTTCGGCTTAACGGTGAGCGTGGAACGTCCGGAAGACAAGAAAGAGGCGAAATGACTTTATTGGAGAAGAGAAAATATTGTGGGTGATCGGAAGTCTCGAACAACCGGAAGGACGGAGAATTTTAGGATACCTGGGCCAACCTCGATGTGAAGTTACTCGTCTCAAGGAATCCCGCGGAATCCATCGGAGGATCGTCAAGACTTTGGAATCGAAGGGGATGAGATTGGATGCAGTGACCGACCGGAGGGTCGATCCAATTGTAGCGTAGGAGCGAGAGAGAGAGAGAGAGAGAGAGAGTGAGAGGCTGCGCGTGTGGGTGTGCGTGCGTGTGTACTTTTCGTACGGCGCGTGGGAGAGACCTGCGTCCAACCGAGTCGGTGTTGTTTTCGTAGTAACGAATTCGGGAGCCAAACATGCGCTCGGCGAGTTGGATGGATCGTCGGAAAGAATAATATAAAAAGAAGAAAAAAAAAGAAAAAAACGTGTCTGGCTGTACAACGAATCAGAGTGAATATAACTCATCGTTGGAAATCAGAGAATCTTCGGTGATGAAGAAAAGACCGGATCGGTCACATCAGACCCTCTGTCCACATTGATATCGATGGATAAGAAAAGACAAATGGCGATCGAGATTTTTCACGAGTGAACGAAAATCTACGATTTTTCACGCCACCCAAAGAGGGTTCTTATACACGGGCTGATGGAGACGATAGTTCGTAGCCTGATAAAAGGAAGATAAACGACAAAAGCGAAAAAGCGATCCTAAACGATGATCACGAGTTTGGACGCGAGAGAATCGAAAGTGAGAAATAATTAGCCCGGGAGGATTGATTCCTGGTGCTAATGGTAGCGATGATAAACAGAATTCGCTAATTACCGCTATAATGTTGACGGGCGAACGGCAAACTGTTGAAAAAACGTTTAGCCTGTTGACCGAAAGATTGGAAACGTTGATTTACGATCGATAGTAGGCTGATGACCGTTGAGTCCTTGAAAGAGGGGAACGAATGCGGAGTCATGCGGTCCCTGATACTTTCAATGGAAATCTGGTCGTTGTCGTCGAGAAACGATGACATCGGCAAGAGGTTCCAACGAGATCGAGCATTCCCGTGGTGAATGCTTTCGATCGAGTACACCTCGCGAAAGAGAGAACAATAAAAAATCGCCATGTCCGAAAAATCGTCAAAGACGTTAACGGTCCGTTTCCCTGATGGGATTAGCTAAAACAGGCAAGAATGAAGATTGGCGTATCGCCGTTAAGCGAAGATAAAAAAGCTTCGCTGATGGAGTCTTTATTTGCATATCGGCTAGTAAACTAAACTACCGTTCGATACAAATAAACATATATAAAATATGGCGTCCGTGGCAGCTTGGTTGCCGTTCGCTAGAGCGGCAGCGATCGGTTGGGTACCGATCGCGACCCATCCTCTGCCACCACCGCCGATACCCAAAAACCGTCGTAAAGCCGACGACGAGAAACTCTTGATAAACGTCAGCGGTAGACGTTTCGAGACTTGGCGAAACACTCTCGAGAAATATCCCGACACATTGTTGGGCTCGAACGAGCGTGAATTCTTTTACGACGAAGATAGTAAAGAATACTTCTTCGATCGCGATCCCGATATATTCCGTCACATATTAAATTACTATCGTACCGGAAAGCTTCATTATCCGAAACACGAATGCCTGACGAGCTACGACGAAGAACTAGCGTTCTTCGGCATCTTGCCGGACGTTATCGGTGATTGTTGCTACGAGGATTATAGGGATCGTAAAAGAGAAAACGCCGAGAGACTCATGGACGACAAGCTGAGCGAAAATGGCGATCAAAATTTGCCTCACCTCACCGACATCAGGCAGAAGATGTGGCGAGCCTTTCAAAATCCTCATATCTCCACCGCGGCACTCGTATTTTATTACGTAACCGGTTTTTTCATAGCCGTTAGCGTACTAGCTAACGTGGTGGAGACAGTGCCGTGCGGCAATCGGCCTGGACGGGCTGGTACATTGTCGTGCGGCGAGCGTTACAAGATCGTATTTTTCTGCCTCGACACAGCATGCGTCATGATATTTACGGCTGAGTATCTCTTGAGGTTGTACGCGGCCCCCAGTAGGTGCAAGTTCGCCAGATCGGTCATGTCGATAATCGACGTAGTTGCGATATTGCCGTACTACATAGGCCTCGGCATAACCGACAACGACGACGTCTCCGGCGCCTTCGTCACCCTCAGGGTATTTCGCGTCTTCCGTATATTCAAATTTTCAAGGCACTCGCAAGGCCTTCGTATACTCGGCTATACCCTCAAATCGTGCGCCTCCGAACTCGGCTTTCTCGTTTTCTCACTCGCTATGGCCATCATTATATTCGCAACGGTTATGTTCTATGCTGAGAAAAACGTCGAAGGCACAAACTTCACGTCGATTCCAGCAGCCTTCTGGTACACCATCGTCACTATGACCACTCTTGGGTGAGTTCGTTACTTTAGACTCTTTTTCTTCATATTATCCTTCGCTGTGTTTGTTTGGGTTTCGATAAATTCAACTTTTTTCTACCAATTTTGGTTTTTAGTTTTATCAGTTTTATCGAATTTTCTTTAGTTGCTAGTTTTATCCTTGTTTGATAGAAACCTGTTTTAAGCTTCGTGGAAAGTTGACTACTTCGTTAGTATCAAACATCCACTCCATCTGGCATTCCGTTTGTCGCAGCCTTCAAAAGATTGGTACTTTTGAAGGTTGATGGATGCTCACTGTTTTGGGGTTCCTCCGATGTCTGAGTTTGTTATTCCATCTGTCAGCCTTCAAAGGACCGGTACCTTTGATGGTTGACAAATGGTCGCTGTCTGTCCGATGCTGTTACACTACTAGCTGAAGAACATTTACTCGAGAAAATCGAGCCTCGAAATTCTCTGACGAAAAGTAGTCAACTTTACACTCGACGCGCTAGTTTTCTTTTCTAGGCATTTTCGTTGTTTGGGGAATATGTGATATCCGGTTACTTGGTTTCTTATCTCGACTAGGATTTTTCATATCGTGATAAGTAAAATGTACGATGTGGAATTTTCTTGACCACGTTGTTAAAACCAGTCATTTTTGACGATGCTGAACTTTTTAGCACTGTACCCAATGAAGGTTAAAAATACAACGTGCATTCTTCTTAAATTTGGTGGGGTCGAACGTGGATGTAGAAACGCGAATAATTCAGAGTTTTCCGAGAGTCTTCTCGAGGAAGCAGTCTTGATTTAGAATTTTATCAATCGGTCATCGGATAATAAATTTTCGATCTCCCTGAATTTTATACTTTTTAATTCGTCGCCGTTTAAAAAGAAATTTACATTCTCGAGGAAATTCATTTTTAGAATCCAAAAATGTATTTCCTTGCGAATGTCAATTTTGTGAATGTCCATTTTTAAAAAACGACCGATAAATGTCCTTTTGAAAAAAAAACAAATGGCGACGAATTGGAAAAGTTTTCATTTTCCTATATATCGTGAATAACGAAAGGTGAGGTACGAGCTATGTATTACGGTAATTCATCTCTGGCTGTGATTCACGTGCAGTCGAGTATCATGTGTCAAAAATTTCTCTCGTGCTGCCGAACATAAATTTCACGATCGGCCGGCCACATATGTACGATGACAGGACATAGCAGTTTGTCAGTGATGGAACACGTGTTCTCCATAGGATTTTCACGATCTGCGTTCGCGCTTGTTTTACAGCGATAGAATACGTACGCAAAGAAACCGACAGCTTGATTGATTCATTGATTGATAGTATTTATTATGCTCCAGTAAACTCTCGAACGAAGCTATACAAAATCCAAATGAAAAAATCAAAAAACCTTAACAAAAAAGGAACAACGGAAATTAAAAATTTAATTCCGACAGATCGATTCAATGATAAATTAGTAATAAATAAATTAATAAATTAATATATTACATAAATATTAATAATTCATAATGAATAAAAGTCATTAATAATAATTTTAAGATTATATTTTAATACAAAAACTTAATAATAATTTGAATTGTAAAGACAATAAAAATGTAATAATGTCGAAATCGATAAAAAAAAATTCAAATGTACGAATGTAATGTTTAAAGGGGGTTTAAATATAAATCAAAAGTAAAACTAGCATTCTAACGTAACACGAAACCTAATTAAGTTGAGGTTAGTCACGTGCACGATTTTGCATGCAGTTCTGGGAAAACCAGGGTTATTGAGTGGTAAGGATGGTCATCGTTAGCAAGGCAAGAACTATAGTTCCTCATTTATCCGCTAGAGGCGCGATTACTGACTACTCTCCAGGCCCCTAAAATTGGATACTATTCTTAACCCAAAAACAAACCCCAACAAACGGTAGCGTTTCGTATGGGTTTTTTTTAGTCAGTCTGGCATTAATGAACATAGCGGGGGGGGGTTGTATTTTTTTGCAATATAGTTTAATCCGAAAAGAAAATCTGGTAATTATTGGACGGCTGTTCAAGCTTGCTTTTGATTGGCTCGGTACGAGGTAACAGCGCTTCGCGTGGCAAAACTGAGTACTACCGGTTCGTCTCATACCGAGACAGAGACGCAGTGCGATCGAAGCGACTCTAGTCGTTAAAATGGGTACTTCAAATCTCCCTTCCATTTCGGGGCCGTTTTTATTTCGTCTCTCCTTTACCTAACCTATTTTTTATTTTTACCATTGTCTCTTCGAGCTAGGAAAACAGTTGTGTCGAGCGATATCGCGAATAATGTTTATTTATGAGAAGCATCGAAACGTATTCCGAGCTTGTTGTTTATTCAGTACTTTCGTTGCGTACTCGAATATTGAATGCGACACGAGCGCTATGCACTCCAGCGTGGTGATTTCCTTGGTACTTGAATCTTCCATCATAGACCGGTAGATGGGGTTGTCGACTTGTACCAATCTCGTGGGCTAGTCGAACACGGTTTATAGGTTTAATCGCAAATATACAAAATACGTTATTTTGAAAAATGATTAACGTCTTTCAGAAATATATTAATCAGCCATAAATTATTTTTATAATTAATAAATCTTTATTTTTTATAAATATTAAATCAGTATTAATCAGTCACTCCTGTCACTAGCCATGCCTGTTTGTGAACAGGCATGGCTAGTGACGCGCGCATGCTCGCTTTGCCCAGGCGCGTTATATAGTCCGCGCATGCGCAGTACCTGCAGGCCTCGATTTATACATAAAAATCCAAAATTCAAAACCCGCGAGCAATCATTTTGCCAAAGTTGAAAAAAAAAAGAGGTTACATTTTTTCCAACTCGAAAATATGATATTTTTTTCCACTCGAAGAAATGAATTTATTTGAAATAATTTGAAAAATATGAAAACATGAAAAAATATATGTAAACCGAGAAAGTTTTCTTTGAAACAAAAAAATTTATTTTTATTATCTTACGAAATTACGAAAATATTAAAACGTGAAAAAATGAAAAAGAGGGGAAACGGAGGTTCGAAAAATAAAATAAAATATATATTTCTATTTCTCGAACAATCTTGTCCCCTCTGGATTTTTTTCCTACGTTTTCATATTTTTTAATAGTTAAAAAAGAAATCATTTTTTCGTGTGTAGAAAAAATGGCATGTTTATTTCTAACAACTGTTTAAAAAAATGTTATTTTACTATTAGAGGTTAAAGAATCGTCGATTTTTATTTATTTATTACATTTTTTATCGTCGATTTTTATTTATTTTTTACATTTTTTATCGACGATTTTTATTTATTTATTACATTTTTTATCGTCAATAAAAAAAAGCCATTAAAAATCGGGAATCCAATTGACGAATCGCGAGAAGAGATCGAACGATAAAAAGGGTGACGACGTTGATCGTTTTTTTTTTTTCGGTGACGGCTCGCATCGCTCTAACGCAAACTAAATAGTATATACCCTACTAACTACCTGAAAATCTACCCACCCGTTATCTCCCAACTAACTATTTTTACGCCTCGAATCTATGTCAATGATATTTTCGTTTCGTTTTCGCACGAACAGCTGACATTCACGCCTGCAGTCTCAAAGCCCCCCCCCCCCCCCCCCCCCCCCCCCTCCCCCCCCCCCCCCCCCCCCCCCCCCCCCCCCCCCCC
>JAPYZJ010002839.1:0-18890 GCA_030522765.1 Ophioninae sp. B BG-2022a | reverse complement strand
ATTTCGTGATTTTCGAGATTCCGGAAAAGTGGCCGGGAAAGTCGAAAAATATTTTTTTCCGTTTTTAAACTCTTAAAAGGGTCTATTCAATCGGAAATTTCCGGCTGATTACGAATATGGCTGAGTTTTTGCCGAAAGTGCAAAATTAGACTGGGAAAATGGGAAAAGCCTTTCTAGAATATTTTTTCGACATTTTTCCCTAGAAATGGAGAGTTTAATGCGAATTAAATTGTGGATTTGTCTTCAAGGTATAAAAATACATCGACTTGGACCTGCGATATGACACTAAACGTCTAAATATAATAATTATTTCGCGGCTAAGCCCGCTGAACAGGCGCGCCTGATTGGCTGCCTTTCAAAATTAATACCAATTCAGGGGTTGATCCGGGAACCGTAAATGCTTATATCAATCGACTCAGAATTTCACGCCCAACTCCCCATTTCACGGATGACAATCTTACGTGGGACACCTTGTATAGTGCCGCACGAGATTATGGTTTGGGTTGTGAAAGGTCCCTCAGCTAAAAAGGCATATTAGTATTTGTATCATTGATGGTTGTGATTGATGTACTAAAAGTCGAATTTAATGTAAATATACACATCAGAAAAAAAATGTTTATCCATATTTCGATCTTTTTCTTCAATCCTGTCTTAAAATGTTTTGAAAAGTCGTATTTCATAAACGGCGATTCCAAATCCCGAAAAACTCCTCGTGTGAACTTAGCCTTAACCTCAGTAATCACGGCGCGTGAGTCTGGCGAATCCGTCACAATCCACGCGCCGAGTACGTCGTCATTTCAACCATTGGGGTAACGCTAGAGCCGCCAGAGTAAAATCAAAATGGCGTTCAGCATTGCCGCTTTTTCGTACATCGTAGCTTTAATTGTCGACGCATTTTTAATATTCTTCGCGATTTATCACGTACGTGTAAAAATGTTATCGAAATTGAATCATATTGTATAAGAAAAGTTCGATCGAAACGGGGAAGTGTCTAATTCATTTTTGTCGTTAATTTTTGTCGAACATAACCTATACGGGTCATCCGGGGTGACTCGGTGGAAAAGAATTCTTATCAGTGTTTTATCGTGAAATCTCCTAGCTTCTTCATCGACGATTATCTGTTGCAGGTTATTTCATTCGACGAACTCAAAACCGAGTACAAAAATCCTATAGAACAGTGCAATAGTTTGAACGTGGTAAGTATACACATTTTCGGGTCTAAAAAAGAACTCAATTGTCGTAGCCCAAACCCAAACATCTTTTGAACTCCAAATTAACCTTCGTTTCTTCAAGCTCTGAATCCCTTCATAACTTAAACGATTCGAACATAACCTCAATAATTTTCTAACCTGGTTTTCTCGTAAGAGGTTAAGTTTTTTCGATAAACAACACATTAGCTCTCATTTTGATGCTATTATTTTCCATTGGCAATAATTCACCTTTGAGAAATGTCGATTCAAACATTTTAGCTATTTTTGTCAATTCAAACATTTTAGCCAAACAAAAGTTTTAGCGATATTTCCCAATTTCATATTCTTCTGCTTTCTGATAATTCGTTTGGGTTCAAGTTGGATTTTAGAGGTTAGGTAACTGCGGTAGTGGTTTTTTGGGAACTTTACATTAGAAGCTTCAACTCTGATGCCCACAGGTGGTCCTTCCAGAGTACGGATTACACGTGCTGATCAACATTCTATTTTTATTGAGCGGCGAGTGGATATCGTTGCTGATCAATGCCCCGTTGATAGCGTATCACGTCAACAGGTACTTGACGAGGCCTATCATGACAGGACCAGGCTTGTACGACGCGACAAGTATACTGAACGCCAACAACCTGGCGAGATGTCAGCAAGAGGGTTGGGTCAAGCTAGCCTTCTATCTGCTTTCGTTTTTTTACTATCTCTATGGGTGAGTTTGTTTGGGTTTGTTTGGGTTAGTGCGCCAAACGAGAAAACTCCTTCGCTTCTCGTCATGGATATTAAAGCCAAAGCAAGTCGTCGGATGCCAAAGCGCATACAATAATCCATCCTTTCATTCGTATTTCCAGAATGATAAGTTCGCTCATTCACTGAAGCGCTCGAAGAGACAATACTGCCAATGATGCGGCAGTTTCGGCGAAGCGAGCATCGCATTTAAGGTAAAACAACTATCAAATCGCAGCTTTCTTATTTCCTTGATCATTGGACACTGATTACAATAATTATTGATCAATTTTATTAATTCACCTGACCTTTCTATCCTAAATCGATCACTGATCTTTCTATCCTAGAATTGATAACTGATCTTTCTATCCTGGAATTGATCACTAGTCACCAGTCACTGATCCTTCCATCTCAAAACCGAACACCAACTTTTCCACCTGACAACTGATTTTTCGATCCCAAACCCGAGCACCAATGTACTCACGTTGAAATCTGTGTCAAGAATCTCACCCTGCAATTTGTTTCTCCGCAGCCAACACGTGCCCGCACTAAGCGAGTCCATTCGAGGCGGTCCGTTAAAAACCCCGAGTGCCAACAACGTCAACAACCCTACGAAAGAACATCTCCAACTCTGACAACGCGCGCGACATCGAGGGAAGGAGTCACTGGCTCCTTCCAAGGGAGGAGACATCAAGGCAATAACTTCGCTTTGTAGCGATAATCCTCGTATTCTCAAAATGACTGCAAACACAGCCGCGAAACGCGCATAGTTTCTAGTCACGATTTTCCTTCGTTTTTTTTTCTTTCTATTTCTTTTTATTCAGTCTTTGATCTTCCCGCGTAGCTCGCGGTCGCCGAAGCTACGGCATTTTTATAAAGGCAAAAAAAAACATGTACATGCGTATCTCCGTAGGTGGTGTCCCCTATCGCTTGTCCACACTAAGCATACAAATTCGTACAAACGTAAATTAAACTAGAATATTCCAAACGGCGTTCTCCGTTCGCGACGTTCGTTAAAAAAACGTCACTCTCTCTTTTTTTGTTTTTTTTTTTCTGTAGAAACGTGTTATTACGAGAATTGCAAGAGCGCAGCGAACAAAATTTTTTACAAACGCGCGAAAGCGTTGGTTTTCTCGATTCTGAAAATTATATATATAATATATGTATATACACACATATATATATACATATATATGTATATACGGTATTATTGCTCTATCTGGTCAATTTCTCTCTCAACCATTCCTCCGTGAGTTCTTCCAGCTCCCTAACTTCGTAGCATCGAGTCAATTCCACCTCCTTTTGCAGCGGCAGCTTCATACTAGCGTACAACACCTGTAGCTCCGTCTGTATACCCCTCGGTGTGTAAAATATGAAACACATCGGGTATGAGATTCTTCCGTCGTCGTGATGCATCTTGTAACTGTAAACGACGTAACGAGGCTCGTGGCTCGGTATCCTATCCTGCAATTCCTCGATCTGTATATCCTGAAGAAAAAAAATGCGTATTATTCACCGAAGCCCTTTTGCGGGTTTCTCGCTTTAAACCAACTTTACCTCAACTATCTCCTCTAGGCAAATCATCTGCTTGGGACGGTCCACCTTTACTGCGGGCAAATGAAGCTTATGAGGAATCTAGACTCTCTAAAATAAAGAGCCACTTGACGAGCGGACCCGGATGCTTTCGTCCTGACAATTGTATTTTGCTCGATCGCTTCGAAACTGCGCTTCGGCACTCACTTATCATTGCTGCGTTTTTCTCGCTCTTCCGGAAACGAAAGTCCCTCAGCGAGGTCTTCACGCCATCGTCGATGTCACAGGTGTTTTTCGATGTCTGGTCAAAAGAGGCGTTACTTTCACTTTCGTCGAAAAGGACATATGAGATTTCTGTTTGGGTTTGCTTGGATTATTAAGAATGAGAATCGCTTGTTTGGGTTATTAGAAATGGAAATTGCTTGTTTGGGCTATTAGAAATGGAAATTGCTTGTTTGGGTTGTTAGCAGGGGTTTTTTTGGATTTGTTTGAGTAATTAGGACTGGGAATTACTTGTTTGGGTTTGTTTGGGTAATTAGGAATGGAAATTGCTTGAAGGAGGAAATTACATCGATAAATCAAACAACTAGACTAATCTCGTTGATTAATGTACAATTATCTGACTAATAGAAAAATACTCATATCAAGAACAAATTATTTGAAAAGCCCAAAAGTCATGAAAATCATCAAGTTAAACTTTGTTTGGGCTTGCCATCAGGAATGGAAAGGCGTGACGCGAATCACCCGAATTCAGTTTTTGTCATAAAAAAATGTTATTTTTTCAAGCTAAATAAATCGCCGCGTTTCACCGCGGAAAAGTATTTACGACAATCGTGATTCAATTTTTTCGAGTTTTCTATCGCGGATCGTTAACAATTGAAAATCAGTACCATTTTTGTGCTTATTGCCAGTCGTATGCGATGTGATTCACGAGCGTTGCAGTCCCGGCTAATATCGCGTGTACGAAATGACACATCCGTTGCCCCTGGAAAAGGACGCGGTGTAAGGAGGTTAGAACAGAAGTTCGAGCTTTGTACGTCAAAGCATTCGTGCTTTGGAAAATTATTGTTCCAGAGGCGCTCGTGTCGATTGCGTCCGGTCAGATATACGCGCAAGTATTGACATTAACATATAACCTTAATTTTCTTGCATTGCTGACATTAATTGAAAATACGCAATTGAAGGTGCATAATAATGAGAATGAAGACGGTATAAATAAAAATATATCATTATTAAATTGAACTCATCTTTGGAGAAACTTCAAATGCCGAAAATACGGTAACACAGTTCGAAATGATCAAAAATAGCGCCAGTTTCTCATAAGTAGCGCCACGAACGGTAGACCAGCACACCAAACGCACCGGACATTTTTCACGGGAAAAATACCGATTTTGACCACCCCCTGGTTCTAACCTCGAATCAATGAGACCCCTCGACGCCGCCCTTCCTAACAAAACTTATAGGCCACAGAGGGCGATCCTGTCGGGCGCTCTCTATCTGTCTCTCTCTTCCTCTGTCATCTTCGCTACACAATTTTCCTGTCAATTTCCTCAAATAGTGTTCGTTATTTTTTTTTCGTTGTTTTGAAAATGAATGTTCGAGATAAAAGATTCGGATTCGCCGAGGAGGCCGACGACTGATTTTTCACTCGTGTCACGTGACTCGCCGATAAAGACGCAGGGTAGAAGCGGGAGAAAGAAAAGAATAACGATTCCAACCTCTCCGTCCCTAAACTGTCAAGGATAATGACTGTGACGGATTTTTTCGGCTGTGCCTTTCTGGCTTTTGGCCCACCCCTTGCTATGTTCACCTTCACCGTCTCGGCGGAACCCATAAGAATTATTATACTCATCGCCAGTGCCTTCTTCTGGTTGATATCACTTCTCCTCTCATCCATTCTCTGGTACGCAGCTGTACCACTCCAGGGACAACTCATCGTCGGACTCGTCTTCTCCGTCCTTTTCCAGGAAGTTTTCAGGTAACTAAGACACCCGATTGGAACGGTCACCCTTCCGACTGTTTCATGTTCACTGGACACCCGTCCGACTGTAGGATTTCCATGGTCACCTATCCGACTATTGGATTTACATTGGTCACCCATCAGACTACCGGATTTTTATCGGTCACCCATCCGACTGTCGGATTTTTCTGACTTCTGGATTTTCATCGGTCACTGTGTTTGTTTGGGTTCGTTTGGGTTCCTTTGCTTTCATTTTGACCAACAACCTCTTCAACATTCACAGAGACAACAAAATTCTTTTTCATCAAAATATCCGGCGTTCATACTTTTCTCACTTGTTACTGCGAAACAATTTTTGATAAAAGATGAAGAATGGAAGGTATTCAAAGAGCAAGAAAACAATTTGAGTAAACAATATCCAATGTTTGTAATACTTGGAGTACCTTATTACACTGCAAAATATGACATACTAATATTAAACGTTAAAGAATGTCAAAACTAAACTTTATTCAATATAATTTGAATCTACCTGCAAATCGTAGGTACTCTAATAACCAACTGAAACGGAACACAGAAATATCAAGGAAAACTGAAAACGAATGAAACATAACTAAATATAAAAGTTATAGTATCAGTAGTATTTCTATTTGAAGTTTTTACATGAGGGAACTTTATTACCTAAAGAAATCAAAGCTGAAAGACCACATTTTCTCTGCATAAAACTTCAAGTATCTCTAAACCCAAACAAACACAACAAAAATTACCCTAGACAAAATAAATTGAATATTCAATTTTTAAAAAATACTTCGAATGAGATTTCTATTCTGTACAATTGGAAATAGTGTTATATGTCCATATAATGAAACTAGTATCTTTATAAATGGGTAGTAAAGTGAACTTTTGATCGGCAGGTACCTGCTATACTGGGTTCTTCGCAAAGCGGAGAAGGGATTGGAAAAAGTGACGACGGCGCGAGTCGCTGACAGCAGGCACGTGTTCGCCTACGTGTGCGGCCTTGGATACGGTTTCATGAGCGGCGCGTTCGCTTTGGTCAATGTATTGGCGGACGCTGTTGGTCCTGGAACGATGGGTCTACGCCAGGGTGGCGAATACTTCTTTATAGTATCAGCGGCGACGACGCTGTGCTTCATACTCCTCCACACATTTTGGGGAGTGATATTCTTCTCGGCGTTGGATCACAAGAACTGGTTGCACGTCGGATGGGTGGTGGGTTCACACTTGCTCGTATCGTGTATGACGCTGTTGAATAGAAACGAGGCGTACACGGCGAGTCTCGTTTCGGCTTACGTTGTACTGGCTTTGACGATGAGCCTGGCGTTCCGCGTTGCTGGCGGCAGAATCGACAACGTCCTCCAATGTTTCACGAGAAAATGATGAGCCTCGAAGATTCGATGACTGTTGAGAGACAACCGCACGGATCCGCATGATGATAATAATAAAGAGCGGAGTGGTATTTCTATATTTTAAAAAACTAAACTTTTTTTTTTATTTCTTCGTCGCGAATCGATCGCACGAAATGTGTAAATACCCGAGATCCTCCAGTCTCGTTACTTCGCGGAGAATACGTTAAATCTTCCGAGTTGATCACGCGAAACAGTTTTTCGAAGTTTTCTCAGCCATTTTTGGACCGGTCGGGATAATTCGGGTGTCGTTGAGTTCGTCTACGTTCTGGCCAGGTCCGGACACTCTTCGATTTTCGATTCAGCGACAAAATTCACTTTTTCAAATTTTTCTTCCGCTCCTAATTTTTGTCTCGTTCGAACCATTTCCGGTGGGAAAACGTTTGGCAAACTGGAATTCGCTTCATCAGGGTGGAATTTCTCTCCGGAGTAACGAGTTCCTGAACTGTGGATACTCTCGTGGAAAATGTTCAATGAATTCAACCTCGACGCGAATTCGTTATTGTTGAATAGTTTTTCGAGCGGAAAGAATTGGATCCTCGGTTAGAGCACGATACTCGTGATATTTGAATAACTACGATCGATTATACGTTTATATTTGTATTTATCAATTTTCATGTCGTTTCCGTTTTCCTCCTCCACGATTGCGAACTTGTACTCATTAACACTGCGTTCTCATTCGATCGAATAAAGTAATTTTTTGTATATATTTATATATGTAGAAAAAAAAATTATTATTCGATTCCTGTACGATCTTCCTTGTAAGAAGTGTGCGGTTCTCCTTATAGAGGTTCAAAATGAGCTTTGCTAAAAAATCATGGCATCTGATGCGTTTTTGAGAGTGCGAAAATTTTCCTGCATCCTTTTAAAATTATTCAGAACAAAGAAAAGTTCATCGTGTTACAATCATCGATCATTTCTGTCGAGTTAAAAATGTACAAATTCGAAAATGTGAAATCTAAAACTAAAAAATGTGAAATCTAAACATTTTTAAATCTCGAAACTTAAAAAACCCAAACAAATCAATCTAGGTCTAAAAATCCGAAATCCAACAATTACGAAATCTGAAATCTAAAGCTCAAAAATCTAAAACAGAAATTGAAAACCTAAAAATTCGAAAAATCCTAAACCTAAAGATTCTAAAATCGGATATCAAAAAGTTATAAAATTTCGAAACTTAAAAATCATCGATAATCAATTATTTATTCATTGTTTTTCTAAAAAAAACTTATCTTCTGAGGGAAAAGGATTTTCGAGAATTCGTCGACTGTACATGCCTTTCCAACATTGAAAAAAAAAGAAAACTGTTTCCTCGTTGAGCAAAGTCCTCGCGTGCGGCCCTACACTTTTATTTTCGTTTATTTTTACATCGTCCCAATTATCGTGCTCTACGAGCTCGTCAGGGACGCCATTAGGAGTTCCATCTTGTTGAGGAAGTTTTTGCCTTCCATCTTGTCCCATCGGACCTCCTTGAAAGATCCACCGAGGTTTTCCCACTTTCTTTCGCGCACCAGCTGACCAGGGAAAAAGTCTTTTCTCGGCGAGTGCGCTATGGCGACTTGGACGCCAGTTTGGGGTTCGCACCTCACGGCGATCATTCTGGAGTCGAAAAAGTGAAAAATGAATGCATGTTTCCATTTCTATTCTATTTTTGGTCAAATTATTCAGTGATTGACGTTTTTACCTGTCGCCAATGGGCGAGGCCAAAATACAACTGCTCGCGTTCCCAAGAGGCTCCACCGCACCGAGTCCGAGATGAGAACTGTTCGCCAACAATTGCCAGCCCATGCATTTCGCCAAAGCCTGAACTGCTGTTATCTGGTGCTGATATATCTGCAAAATTGCCAAAATAAGAAACGACTCTGTTTTATTTCAAACACGATTTTTTTTCGAATAAAAAAAGTAATTTAAAAATCGGTAAGCGCTTTTCAAAAATGGCTCAACTGGTCTGCAATTTTAACGCAACCTTCTCAGATATATTAACCCAAACAAAATTTCCAAAATTGTAAAACATGATCGTACAAAATTCAAAATTGATAAGAACCTTCTTCGCACCAATAATATCATTTTTATAACAAAATAAAGCTATTTATCGGACAACAAAAAATCGGCGATAATTTTGCGAAAAAGTTGCTAAAATACAGAATTCCCGCGATGTTAATGAATATTTTGAGCATAAAAAACGCCAATCCAAAGCTTATAGATGTCACTACACTCCGCAATACTTTTCGCGTTCCCCAAAGGAAATCCTTGTCCAGGAAAAAATCGTGAAAAAACGTTTTTGGTCTTTGAACTCTGAAGAACGTTTTTCAAAAGCTACCTGACAAAAGATCAAATCTCGGAGTTCTTGAGGCTCGTAGCTCATGTGCATAACTCTTCCGTCTCGGCAAACGCACTTCAGTGATTTTTCGCCGACGTGAACGACGAGAGAAGTACGGCAAACGGTATCGTAGCCGTGAGTCAGAATATTTATTTTGACGCAAGATTGGGTCGGCGAATTGAGGGCGTTCCAATGTGAAACGATCAAAGGATCCTTGACTTCCTTCGCGATGGTATCGAGAACGTACTCGGTGCGTATGCGCATGAAGAAGTGTTGAGCTTGTTGTATTATTTGCTCGAGGAGGGTTTGGCTCTTGGTCATCTCAATGAGTTCGTAACGATCGGCAGCCGTGGGTCCAGCCAAGCATCGACGTTTGCTGGGCCCTAGGGGACCCGACGACGGATGGGGAAACGGATGATGAGTGTTTTTGTGATGAACTTCTCGCAACAGCTGATGCAACGAGTGCTCGAGGACGTGATCGTGATCGGTCTTGTGAGGCGGCGGGGCCGGCTTTTTGTCGTTTCCGGTACTGTGACACAGGCCGATTATCAATTGGATTCCCGGAAGTACCTGGAAGTGAAAACAACGTTAAAAACAGATGCGGTGAAGCCGGACGGTCGTTATCTGCCAACGAAACCGGTTTGGGTTTGTTTGGGTTCGCATGGGTTCATTATCTGCCAACGAAACCGCTTTGCCGCCGATTTCCAAGAAGACGATCGAAAGATTGCATATATTTTAAATTAAATAAAAAATTTGCATATATTTTTCAAAACCTGGTTCATCGACATGGCTCTTATCTTTAAGAATCATTTTGATTTTTTCCGGATAATTACAGCGTAATGGAGGAATCGAACAGTGCGGCAATTTTTTCTAAATCTTATTTTCAAAATTAATTTAAACGATGGGCAATTCGTATTAAAAAAGAAGTGTAGATATTTTTTTCGACAAATTAAAATATGAAACAAAACACATTTAAATATCCAAGCGTCTATGTGTATTCTTTTTATGAAAAAAAAAACATTGATAAATTACCGTTGCCATTATCTGATTGCCTACAACCATGTGGGGTATCGGAGCCCTCAAGTGTACAGCTTCCCTCGCCAATTGACTGAAGAGTTCCTTGCAGAATAGAACATTTTGCGCCGCTTCCAATTTCTGTTGCCAGTGCATATCGGCGTTTGAACTGTTGGTGCTACTATTGAGTAAATTAATGTTCGCGCTGCACAAGTCTTCCTGATCTGAAAAATGATTTTTTTCATTAACCCTTGGAATGCCCGTTTCCGCTGCGAACCTATAAGTGCACATTGGATCAATCTGACCCATGACGTTTTTCAAATTGTTGTATTTCGGTAAATATGCATTTTTTGTTTTTTTTTTGCAGAGACGTTTTTTTGTAGTAAATAATGCACATTTTATGGCCCTGAATTTATTAATTAACAAAAAAAGAAAATTTAATGCCAAAACATAGTGGGGTATGCGCTCAATACTGGGGTATACTTTGGAAAATACGTATTTATACGAAAAAACGTTATGGGACGAAACAAGCCAGTATGCCGAGGAGCGTTAATGCGGCTGATGATCAAAACTAAGATATAAGCGAAAGAGTACCTTTTTGACACAATACTTCGATGTAAGCGACCCCTTGCAACTCGCTGGGTATGGTGACCCTCAACGCTGAAGGTTTCGTGTTGGATGCGCCATGGGACTGCGTTCCACCTGCGCTTGAATTAGGATTTGGGGACGCCGGGGGACTCGCACTCGTTTTTTCTTCCTCCTCAGCTTTCGTCACTTCGAACATTCCTGTTTGCGTGTACTTCGAACCAGCTGGAAAAACAAAACCATCTCTATTCGCTGATTTCTTCTTTTCGAGCGAAACCCAAACAACCCCAAACCAATTCAAACAAGCTAAACTTCTTACCAGTGCGATAACTAAGATCCCCGATTATCGAATTCGAGACTTTCTTCAGCCTCCAGTTTTGCCTCAGCCGGAGCAATTCAATGTGGAAATCTGGAGTCGAACGATTCCTCGCTAATTCCGTTTGACAGTTCTTCAACCTATCGGCTCCCATCATCAGTACCGACGCTGCGCCTGCTAGCGCTTTCTTCCGAGCGTACACCTGAACCATCGGCTTCACTTCCGGCGGCTCTTGGGGTACCGGATCCAGTACCATGTATCGCTTCTCTTTCGCTATCGCCAGCACGTCCGCCAATACGCACACTTCGGTCAGGGCGTTCCTGTTAGCAACGCAAGTCAACGCTACATTTTTTTTCAGGATTTGGTGATCGTTCCTCGCAAAAGATATTTGTGGGAAAAGGAGCTATTATCTTTGACTTATCGTCAGAGTTTGAAAGATGGGACTCAAGAGCAAGCCGTTTGGGTTTGTTTGGGTGACCATACTTGCAAAAGGCAATTTTAGGAAATGGAGCGCAAATCAAGGCCAAAAGATGGCGTTGACGCGTGTTCCGATTTGAAGCGAAAAGATGTTTACATAATTAAAGACATTAAAGACAAACCGTAATTTATTTCTGACGCTATCCCAGGGCCATAGGGAGGATTGAAAGGACGTAGAGTCCTTCGAGTCGTCCTCACTTTTTTCGCCATTCTCCGATTGTTCCTTCTTGATCTCTTCGCCTACGCTCTTACTGAAGTCGATTTTTTGTGCGATTTTTGTCAAGTTTTCCGACAAGGTAAGAGGACTGTGCATAAAAGCAAAAAAATAGAAAATGTCATTTGTGCATCAGTTGATTAAAAATCCCGGATAAATATCGCGTAAGCCTTAACCTCAAATATTTTTTTGAGGTTAAACATTGGGAGCTCGTACTGTTGTCGCGTACGGGATGCAGATTTACATACAGATTGAACGACGATAAAATCACTCACGCTTGATAAATTTCCTGACCGTCGTAAGTTATTTCTTGAATTTGATTTTCGATCGGCGCCTCGACCGAAATATTCACGGAGTACGCCATTGTTGTTTGTTTTCGATCGCTGACCGGAGAAAACTCCGCGACAGACTTTCTTCTCGAGTTACCGTGCGTTTTGCATTTCCCGGCTGTTACTGAAGGCGACGCAACCGATGGTTCCAAATTTTGACGCCAGGGTCGCTTTGGTCTTTCTTATCCTGTCAATACAGTTATCTGGCTTGACAGGCCGTTCGTGTGCCTCGTGACAATCGCGCGGTCATGGCGGAGATTTCTTTGTCGTTGTTTGGAGGTTATGTATTGTTTGGGTTACTTAATTTTGGGTTAGGTTAGAACACTAGAGATTATTTTGAGGTTATGTTACGTGGATTGGAGTACCGGAGGTTTTCGTTTGTCGTTATGCATGTAGTATAGAGTACCGGAGTTTTTATTTGGAGGTTGGACTAGCTGGAGATTTATTTGGAATTTATTTACATAGGTTAGTGTTTGTTTAGGTTTATTTAGTTTATTTTGAAGTTATTTATCATGTTTATGAAGATACATTGGAAGAGTTGAAATTCCATAATATATATAATCCCCGGCCACGAAATAATGGGACTCTGATTGACCAGAGTCCAAATTCTTTTCTTGTACTACAGCCCTACTCACAGCCCACGGAATATTATCCCCCAAATCCTTAAACTTTATCTATGTTTACATAACCTCAATTAATTGTGCACAGGTGATCGAACAATTTTGGAAAAAAAGAACGTGACATCGGAACCGATCGATCGCAGCGCCATTCGATGAATCCTTCATCTGTCTCTTTTTCACCCAAGTTTCACTAAATTTCTAAACGGTTACGGTGACTTTCCTTTCATGGCTAGAGTCACGGCGCCATCGTGCGGCTTCAACTCGCTGGCCACGACGACGATAACTTTCTAAACTAGCTTTCTCAAGAAATCCTTAAAAATCCGAAATTTTATATCTACGACTTAATTGAAAGAATCGAATTTCGATCTTGTAATTTTCGTAACCTTATTTATAATAATCGTTTTATGCCGTTTCTTCGTCATGCTTGAAATACCCGCTTCCACGACGATTCCATTCTCACATAGCAACAGCATTATAGAAGCGTCATTCCTTGATCTCCGCAGGACAGAAAAAAGTCTCTGATAAATAGAAACGAAATTTGATGATCTTCGAGACATCTATTGTAATGCGGGAAAATATTTTTTTCCATTAAGATTTACCAAGGGCTTCATAAGTGTGTTTGGGTTCTTAAGGATCGTATTTACAGTAACAAAATTATAGAAATTTACAAATCGAGGGCACGAAGAATTCCTCTCTTTTTTCTAAAAAAAACTGCCAAAAGTCCTAATTCTTTTTTTCTTTATTCATATCTTATTGAAGAAATAGAGAAATGATTACGTTTCGAAAACGTAATCATTGAAAACGTCTTTCTTTCAATTCCAATTTTTTTTATTATTTCAAATTTTATTTTTTTTCATTATTGACGGACTGGCCGCGCGCGGCGCCTCTGCGCGACCCTCCGCTTGTTCCCGAACACTACGATTTTGTGGGCCAACGAAATACAATTAAACATCCGAGGGTTATAAAACGTCACCGAAAAATATTTTCTTTTCGAAAAATGTAAAAGTATCAATAAATTCATAGTAAGGATAAAAATTGATGATAATTTCTGAAGGTATTCGAAAGTCTATTCGTGTATGGGCTCGGGCGAGTCGTTTGGGTTGGAGACTCCGCGGGGCGCGTTCGTTCGCGTGAACCCCGCGCGGCGGCCATTGCGGCGTTCTATTGATTGGTGAGTCGCTGTAGGTTGCCCCCTCCTTGTGCGCATGCGCCTTGGTTAAGATTGGTGCGTCGCGTCCTCGTCGCATCGAGTCCCGTACTTCGTCGGTCTTCGTTATCCGGTGCTTCGCTCGCGAGGCACAAATCCTCCTTGCGTCGTCGGACTTTTTTTGTTTGTTTGTGTGTCGGTCGCAACGCGCATATCTCTACGGACGACAAGTTTTTCGGAGTAACCCTTGTGAGTGATATCAAAATTATTAATACGTACACGAAAGAAAAACGAAGGCGTGTTTTTTTCCATTCTTAAATAAGCGGGGGTGACGCGGGGGAGGAAAAAACTCGGCGGCATTGTTCTCGGCTTGTCTCCGGCCCGCGTTACCTTCCATTTTGGAACTCGCCTACGCACACGCACGCGTATACACAACACGAAACGCGCCTGAACTTATCGCGAAAAAAATCAAAGTTCCCCCCTCCTCTCCTCGCAATTACGTTTACCCTTATTTTCATCGATTTTTTTCGTGAAAAAATGTGAGTTTTTCTCCGATCCGACATTTTTCGCAATATCGATCGGCGATTTCTACGCGCGATTTTCTCCCGACTCGCCGTATACACGTATGCGCGTAGTGTACGCTTGAGGTGTGCCCCTAAACTCCGGAAGTCGCGAAACACTTTGCTAACTGTATCTCGTGCGCAGGAGCATTATTCAATCGCATTTTCTCGACGCTTTCGACCGATCATCGCTAATGGACGATTCCCACAATCCAGACGCGACGATTCCCGGTCATTTTTTTTTTCGGTTCGGAAGACTCGCCAAAGCGGCGGGACAGAGTGCAACTCCTTTCGCGTCACGTCCGGTACCGTTTTTTCGCTAGAGACCCGTCTTACTCGAGTGCCCGAATTTCGTGCCGGGTTTTACGTCGAACGTGACTCGCGTACGTTTTAACGGAAATTCAACTAAAGTGACGAAATTGATGAACCGTTGAAATTTATTGTCGTTAGCCGACCGCCATTGCGTGGGTTCAAGGACGCGGGAAAATTAGAGAAAATATGAATACCAAGTAGGAAGCTAATCGGAGTCCCGAAACTTAGTTAAATGTGACACTCGATCATCGAAAAAAAAATGTTACGTTTTTTTCTCAGTTTTACTTGATGTCGGGTTCCGGTTCGTTTCGGACCTAAACAACCGTTCCAAATAAATCCAAAATTGTCCAAAACTTGATACTAGGCTGACGGCACGATCCATTCGAGTGTAACGAGTCGGGCTTCGTAATTTTTCGTGCTTAACCATGAATCTCCGAGCCATCGTTACGCCATTTTAATTGAAAGCCTAAACCGTGCAATTCCCATTGAAATATTGACCAACCGTTAGTAAAACCAAACAGAAGCTCGGTAACCGGCTTTCCGTCGAGAAACCGCGCGCTTCGGAGGTATATCGCTTCCGCAATTGAATCACGAATGATCTCCTAACCTAGTTCAGATTTTCGCACCCATCCTGCTTTCGTGCACCGTTCCATGCACGCACGGAACATTAGTGACGATCCAATCTTCTTACTGGTTTCTACATTGATTCGCCGTTACCAGAAACTGCTAGATAACCTCAAAACGGTCGTAAACGTATTAAATCCCGAGTATCCTTCAAAATTCAGTAACTTCCCGCATTTTTGTTTCTTCGCTGAAAACATCCACTGAACAAGAGATTTATGATGATAGTCGTCCGATCGCCTCCAAGAGGGTGAAACTTCGAAACCCAAACAAACTCTGGCGAGTCACCAGAATTACTTACCGTTCCCAATAGACTCTTCATTCCTTCAAATAGCTTCGTACCAATCCAACATTTCAACCTTCCGTCCGCCTCCTAACCCAAAAAACCCCAAACATCAAAAAACAATAAAAACCCAACTAATTTCAGATCGAAGGACGAAGGCGATACAAAAATGACGCCGGAAGGTTACACGAGGGTTTACGTCGGCGGTCTTAACGACAAGATAAAGAAGGACGACCTGCAAATGGAATTCGAGAAGTTTGGCAAGCTAAACAAGGTTTGGATGGCGTTCAATCCGCCGGGTTTCGCGTTCATCGAGTTTTTGAGCATGGACGAAGCGGAGCTCGCTTGCAACAACATGAACGGAACTGAGATAATGGGCGCCAAGCTACGAGTGGAGATATCTCGGGGACGCGGTCGCGGCGGCGGGCGCGGTAGCTCCACTAGTTTTCGTGGTAGTCGGGGCACCGGAAGCCGGGGTTTCACGAGTCGCACCACCGCCTCGAGCGGCGGCGTCACCGGCGCCGGGGTCGGTGCCGGCGGTTACAGGGCTTCGAGCGCATCTTACAGCGATCACGGGAGTAGTAGCGGTGGCGGCTACAGTACAGGCAGGGGTGGAAGTAGTAGGGGCAGGGGTCGTTACGACGACTCTTACACGTCAAGTCGGAGCAGTGGCTATGTCACGCGCGACAGTTATTCGCAGGATAGCTACGGGACCAGCGCCGACACCGCTGACGATTACTACTCCGGCAAGGACTCGTCTACCGCTAGATATCGCAGCCGTTCACCCGCTGGACGTGGCAGGTACTTGACGATACCAAAAGTTAACAATTTTCCAGTTACCTAACCTTAAAAGCAAAAGAAAACTACGATTAACCTGAAACCTGATTGCATATCAGTTGCTACGTATGAACTCTCGAGTCCTGACACGATCCGCAAACCCAAACTCGTGCGAAAACAGAAACAAACACGAAACGAGAAAAAAAAAAAAAAAAAAAAAAACTCCACGAACGGCACGGATAATAATCGCGGCGATCGAGACGCGGCAGAAACATTACATCCAAAAGGGCTTTTCTCACTACCTCGAGTTGTTCCCTCATTTATCGGCGATGAAAAAAGTAAACGGAGATACTGTGATGCGAGTCGGAATCTTTGTGGTGATAATGAACGATCGTTGTCACGTCGAAGCTTATTCTTCTTCTGACTTCGACGTATATGATTTTCGATATCGAATTTTTCGTTCCTTTTTATTTTTTCGTTTATTTATCTTGTTTTGTTTAATTTCGTTTTTTTCCCCATCTTTTTTCGATCGTTCTCGCGCAGGTAAGCCCGAAACGAAAAAAAAAAAGAAGAACGCAATGACTCTCGCGCTTCGTGGAAACCTTCGTGTTAACGCGCCGGGGAAAAGCACACGAGATGAGCCCCGTTTGACGTTGGTCCAAAAAAACGAGAAAATATGAAAAAAAAATGCTCTGCGAATTAAATTCTTCGATTATAATCGCCGCCATTCTTAAATCTTCGTGCTCAACGACGTTCGGCGAGGAGAGAAAAGTAATAAGGACGCACGCTTTTAAAATCAATAAATTTTACGATCTTAAAACACTTAAAGACCTCCGGGACAGAGAGGGAGGTGGAGAGAGAGAGAGAGAGCAATTGCCTGTGAGACGGTCGCAGGCAAATCGCAAAATAATTTTTGCGATTTTAACGCATTTAGAAAAAAGAAAACGAAAAACGTCGAGTTATCGTGACTCAAAGATCGCAAAATTCAATAGGGCATTTGACTGTCTTAAAGAAAGTTGAAGTCCGTTCACTTGTCGACCTTAAAGAATACAGTAAAATCATAGAAAAGAATATTCAAAAAAACAAATTTTATGATTCGTTTCTTTGAAGATTTTTCTTTTTCCATAATTATTTGTTATAATATGTTTGGGTTTGTTTACCTTTATTATCTTTTTTGTCATTGTTTTTTATAGTTTTCGTTTTTTTTCTGTTATTTTTTCGTGCATATACTTCATAAAAAAAATTACATTTAATTATTTTTTTTTGTTGAATATTTTTCATATTAAACTTTTAATTTATAAAATTCTGCATTGTTTTTGCAGAATCGATGTCCCAATTGATCTGCAGTAAAGAATCTTCAGCAATCAATGACCCAATTACCGGGAATTAATCACAAATTAATTTCAATTAATTCCCGAAACAAAAGAACGTTCTAGGTTATGTTGACCGATCGTTTCGTAAAATCGACAATGACCCACGCGATAACGGTTTTGCTGGTAGGAACATCACGTGATGAAGGAAGCCGTTGTTCATTTCGCGAATACTAAAATTTCCAAAGACGATTCAAAAAACAAGAAAAAGAACCAAAAATGACGAACCCAAACAAAAATGAAGAATTTTCGATTCTAAACAGTCAAATATCCAATTGACCTTGAAGAGTCGCATAGCGATAGCGAGGGATGAATGAAGAACGAGCGAACGATATAACAAAAAAGTCTCTCTCACGAAAAAAACAAAATCGAAAAACCAAAGAAAAACAAAAACAAAAAAAACCAACGCGACAACGAGATTGACGTGAATATAATGTGAAATCCTTTGTTTTTGCACTTCCATGTTCACAGTCATCGTCATCTTCGTGAATGCACATAAAAGAACTACGCTACGTTGCCAAACTGAACTGCGGGCCGATCAGCCACCCGCCTCGACGACTACATTCTGTCCAATCTACGCAGCGACGTGTACATATACAAGAATTTATTCTAACGATATATATACACACGCACGCGCGCGCGGGGGCGCGCCCGCGCGCTCGCACGAACACACATGCGCGCGCATACGCGCATGCGCACACGCACGCAAACAGCTACAAACACAGAGACCCGCATTAATGAACGTGCATACATACGTAAACGCGTGTTGCGTTTACTTGTGTATGTACGTATTTTTGCGCGCTTGTTTGCGCATGCGTGCGCATGCTCGTCCATGCGCGTTACCGTGTACGCGCGTGTGTGTGTACATACATTACGAAATACTTCCTTTTACAACGTACGATCTGGTTTATAACCTCAAATAACCGAGCATTAAAAAAAACAAACAAAAGAAGAAAAAGAAATAACGATAACAAAAATACACCTCCACACCACACACACACACGAACACTTTTCTTTCGCGGTTACATTTATTGATAAAAAATAATATTTCAATCCTTTTTGAATGAAATGACGAATAACGAAAGAAAAGAAGAAATACGACGAAACGAGAG
>JAPYZJ010002838.1:0-36337 GCA_030522765.1 Ophioninae sp. B BG-2022a | reverse complement strand
CTGACTTGAAATTCGTATTCAGCGGGTCGAAAAACATACCCGTAGATAGGTGGCACCCGGTGTACAGACAATTTTTTTTTTTTGTGTGCCGGTGTAATCTTTGAAAATTCATGATGTTGATCTTCGCATCATTGGAAAACAACAAAGGTTGTTTTTTGTATTTTCATTATTTTTGCATTATTCATTGCATGTATTTTGTGTTTCCATTACGAGTCAACAAAAAAAAATGATAAAGAATATTTTCGATATTTATATAAAAACATATTTTCTATTTTCATGAAAATATATTCAACTTTTTTATTGTATAATTAAATAATCAAAATTTCATATAAAATAATGTATGAATTCAATGTAATTATGCCATGCAAACGTTCCTTTAATTGTAGAAACATAAAAAAACAATTTTTTTTCTTCATATTTCTACAATTTAATAAATCCTACATTACATTTACAGGGAAATCATTTTTGAAAATTCTTTATATATAAAAACCAGTTTCATTAAAAAAAATAGAGTGGTAGAATCTTCACAAGTAGGATGATATTACTACGTATCTTCCGGAGTATAATTACACAAAATCTTTTATTCGCAGTTAGCATTCAAGATTATAAACAACCGTAAAGAAATATATTTAATGGCATTTCCATCGGCAAAATCTGCCGAAAGAAATTAAACGAGGTTTGAAAATTGTCAGGTAATTGGTAATCGACGATGCAAACTTGAATCTCCGAAAGTCTCCAAATTCGAGTGTAACACACCGTGTATATTTCAAAAACCTCGAATGCGCAGTCATTTTCCAGTTTTAGGCGTTTCGCCATAAAACCTTTTGAAAAATAATTTTCTTTTTTTTTTTCGCGGAGTTTCGAGGTTTTCAAACGAAGAAACTCAGCGGGCAATTGTCTCATTCGCGACGTTGCTTTTTTTCACCATACCGCTCGCGGCGATTTCATTTTTTGTTCGTACTCGTTGTATGCAACTTGAAATAAAGGATGAACGATGTCAGGTGGAAATTGTAATTGGATAAGACTACGGGATGTAGACGCGAATACAAGAAAAACTCTTCGTACTGTGACGCGATGAGATTTGGGCTGTGGAATGGGGTGGGGTTCGGGATACCGCGAGGATCGCAGCGGGGCTGAGGGAGAGGGATCCTGGTGGTGGTTCAGACGAGTATATAGGGTCGTGGGTTCAAGTGCGCGAGCGCGCCACTCCGGAGAGCGGGTCACACATACATGGGCTCGCATTTGCGCCATCAACCTCCTCTTGAGTAATAAATACGCCGCGGCGCGAGATGTCGCTAGTTACGCGAAACCGAAAAGTACCTACACTTGGCTCACATGGAACTACCCCTCGCGAGGTCACTACGTCCTTTTTTTCTTCATTTTATCATTTTTTTTTTGTTTCAACACGAAAACATCACCGACACGACTGTCTTTCATATCCAGTCTCCCTTTACTGCAGTTTTTGAATAATGGTTTTTTTAGTAAAATTTTTCCCTATTTTTCACGGCTGAAAATAACTTTTACTATCATTTTTAAATAGCTTGTTTAGAATTTACCAAATGATTGGGTTGTTAATTTTCATTCATTTTTTTCGTCTTTATTTTTTAAGATTTTTTTTAGGCTTGTGGGAAAATCGAACCTTCGCTCGTTTTTGTCTCTTTGACTTTTTGTGTTCAGAGTCTTTCGTGTTTTCTTGTTTTGCTAGTTTTTGGAGAAGAACATTGAATTTCTCTAGCACTCTTCGAAGACGGGAATCAAATCGATTCGGTACTTTTGAAAAAGTGTTAGTTTTCTGGGTCTTCTAACATTCTCTTTCTTCCTGTTTGAAAAACGATACCTGCGTTGTTTCCAATTGTTTTCCATTTTCGTATGGGTGAAATTTCTCTTCATTCTTCAACGGACGAAATTTTCGGTTCGAAATAATTTTGTTTTTATTTCTACAAGCCTCTTTATGGATGAAAGACAACAGTGACTGTTTGAATTTGTCGTTTTCAATTGCAGTACTTTTCATTTTTCAAATTTCATTGAACCATTTCCGAAATTTTAGAGCGATCCAACGGTTTGGCCTTGAAGAGTTCTTTTTTCAAAAACTTCCATCTTTTTCTGGTCAAATCCAATTGAACTTTTTTGGCTCTCCGTAGATTCTAAGTTTCATCACTATTCATATTTGTAAATTTGTCCTGCACGTGAAAAGTTTTTCCAATCCCAAAACGTTTTCACGAAAGAAAAGAGCTTTCGAGAACTCGGAAAGAGTTTGCAGAAACTCTTTTCAGAGATAAATACGTTTAATGGTATAAAGGATCGATATTTTTGTCATCGACTCAGGTTGAGTTTCGGGATCGGTTGAACAGTCGATTCGGTGCATCGTACGTAACCGCGAAACACACAGATGGAGCTGATGGTAAAAGTAGAAATGGCGAGAGATAAGGGAGAAAAAAATTGACCCGAGTGGGCGACGAAAGGGCGGGAAGGGGTGGAAGGCAAAAGAGATGAGGAGGGGGCAGAGGGGCGGGGAGGGGAAGCGGCAAGGGAAGGAAAAAGAGCTTGCGTGTACGCTCAACCGAAAGCATATGGACGAAGCTCGTCTGGCGCCATAGGGGAGTGTAGCGGAGGGTCGTACGAGGGTTCCAAGGGGGATGGGATGTCGGGGGTGGCGTTATAAGGACCGTGCGAAACCGGAGGCTCGGTTAGCTCGTCCGACTCGCTCAGAAACGTAACGTCAAATTCACGTCGCCCTTCCCTCTTACCCCTTGAACTCAAAATTCAATTTTTCCGAAATACTGATAAACCTAACCTCGTAATTTGACGTACCGACTTTTCAAAAACGATAGTTGATGCGAAAAAATAACGCGTTGAACTCGAAAAGGTCAAAAGGTCAAGTGTAGGTTAAGGTGACGAGGTTTAGAATTTCGAGCACATCGCACGCTCGAAATTCCGAACGCCCTCTAGCCAAATTCAATTTTCCTTTTCACCTCCGAAACCCATCGAATGTTCAATTCGAAAGCAGGAGAGAACAATGGAAAATGCTATTTCTTTTTGAGTTTACATAATCGTTAATTTCGAACGGGAACATTTATTACTTGAGAAAAATTAATCGAGCTCGACGTTTCGAGAAACTCAAAAGAAATTATCTTAGAAAAATCAAGGAGATTTTCTGCAATATGAAATTGAAAACAAAGACGAAGATACAAAGACAACACGTATTCTACAGTTCTGTAGACTTTGCGTAAAGATAATTGCTTTACGCATCGACGATGTTATGCGAATAGGAAATTCATATAAAAAATTTACAGAGTATAATATTAAAAGAACGAAAAGGGCGAGATATACAGATCGTAAAGTACCTACTAAATTGTACTACTTCGTCCACACAAGACACTGTGACGAAATTGCTGTTTACAATTACAAAATTCACAACGAAAATGATAGAAAAATATGAAAATGATAGCTAGTGTAAATAAAATGAAACCATTTGTTTTTCATTAACGAAAAATAAGTATTTTCTGCTTCGCGAGATTCTGGGACACGTGACTCAGTCCTCGTAGCCCATAACGACGCCGCAAAACATCCTTCACGTGATAAGAGATGAGATAATTCGAAAAATCATAGAAAATTTGAAAATTGTTACAAGGGTTGAAAAAAAAAATAAATAAAAAAAATGAAGCAAGAGTATTTTCCAATTTCTTCGCCCCAGGGCTTCAAAAAAGCATTCTCGTCTTAAAAAAAAAACAACGAGGCTTCGTAAAGTGGATTTGGATAAATTTGAGAAACTGGTTGGGTTACCTCGTCCTCGCAGGTCGCGACGGTGTTGACGGAGTCCATGCTCTGGGAGAGTGGTGCGTCCATGCTGCTGTGTATGCAGACGAGGTCGGCGGACGTTCCGGGATTGCCGGACGAGGAGGACGACGTTGCAACGACGCCTGTGGATGTTGCGATACGAGCGGGTGGCGGCGATGAGTCCACCGTTTCCCGTCTCGGGCGTTTTAGGGCGGGCGGCGTTATGGTTGTACCGGCGAAGACGACGGGCGCCTCCACGACTTTGTCAACTCCGAATTTTTTAAGCCCCCCCACTGTACTCCCGGGACCTCCCCCCGCGTCGAGCCTTCGCCAAAACAGCGGGTTTTCGCCGCGTCGAAAAATTTTTTCTTCCTTTCTCCGACAATTTTTCCACGCTTGGCGTCCCTCGCCGTTGTGCGATTTTGACCAAATTTCTTCGCTTTTACGCGAGCTTTTCCGGCCAATTTATCCACGATCTTGACACGATTTAAACGGCTTCGTTTTTTCTTATCCTCTCGGCGATTACGGATTTTATTTGCTTTCGAATTGATTGGTCGAGTCTTCGACGAGTGAGAATGACGTTTGCAAAATTTTACTTTTGGTCGTTACGAGTGGGATACGCTCATTAGGCGGGCTTTGCGGAACACACACACGCGCACTACACACCTGTCGTCCCAGTCGCAGTTGTCTTTGCGCGCACACACGAGCGTGGACGTTGAGTGAGAGAAAGAGAGAGAGAGAGAGGGAGAGAGCGAGAGAGAGTGAAAGAGAGAAAGAGAAAATGAGAGGGAGACAGAAACGTCGAACAACTGCCGGGAAAGGCGGTTTAGTTCGCGCGCGCGTGAGACCTTACGGCTTGAGGATAAAGAGCGAGAGAGAGGGCGCGAGGGACACTGCACGCCACGGGAGAGCAGGTGTTTCCGGCCGCGCACGCTTGCCGCCTTCTATTTTCGAAAGTAATCGATATAACGACCGCGACCCGTGTAAAAAGCTGGAAGCGCGCCCCGATATGTTCCGACCGAGTATCGCGCGAGCTTTTTACCCCTCGGAGCTTTCAACGTATCCTGTCGGCGTTTCCGAGAGGGAGGGAGAGAAAGAGAGAGAGAGAGAGAAAGGGAGAGAGAGAGGAAGCTTCGATGTTTGCTGGAACGGTGGACTGGCGAAATCGGAGCTTTTCACCCTTGACGATTCCAGGTATTCCAGATGAAATCCCGTCGTTGACTTCCGGCTGATTGTCGGATGGGAGCTTCACGAGCGTGCCAAAGAACGATGTCTCTCGAATGGTCGATCAATTTCTACCTGAATCAGCTTTTGAAGATTTATCCAAAGGTCGAGTGGAAAAAGCTATGAGCTTTCTTGAGAACGACGTTCGTTGGACGGGATGATCAATCGCTTCCTGGATCGCCTCAGCTTTTCACAACGTTTCACGAAAAATCGAGCTTGGAGAGCTTCGAGCTTTCGGTCAATCAAGAATCTTCGATGGAATCGTGCGATACGATTTTCCTTTTCCTTTTTATCGTGGCTTTCCAGTGGAGCTTAAAAAGCTGCTGGATTTCTCCGCTGTACCGTTCGTCTTTTCGGTTTACATAAAAATATCGAAATCGAAATATCGTCTGCGATGAGTTTCTTTTTGAGTTCGTTGGCGTTTCGCGATCTCTGCTTTACTGGCGTTCACCGTGCGTTTCAAACAACGTTGCTCGTCCTCGCTGCTTCCGGTTGTGTTTTTCGAAAAACTTGCGGAACGCTTGTTTTATTCTTCAACAAGATGATCGTCGTTTTTTCTCCAGTCACGATTCGTTGTTGGAAAAAACAGTTGGCCCCCTCGAGGAACCGACTTTCGATTCGAGACCCGATTGCGCAGATCACGAAACTTGAAAAAAAACTCCTTTATCTTCCTCGAAATAATTGAAAAGCCGACGAATTTCGTGGACTCAAAATCCCAACTTTACGAAAATTCCTTTTCGTGAGTATTCTTTGATTCTCCTGCGATCTTTTATCTCCCTCGCCTCTTCTTTTCACCTCTCCAATATCGTCACGGTCATTTGTTGAAAGTAAAAAAATAAAATAAATCGCGTCTTCCGCGTCAGCACGGTCCTTCGATACGATATCAATCGATTCGTTCACTCATTCAATATGCGCTTCCTCGTATCATCGTCCTGTCGCGCGCCGCTTCGATCATGAGTTTTCGTATCTGCGTTCTTCCTCCTCTGTACTTCCGTCACCGATCTTCTATTTGTTACGTCTTGCTCTCTCTCTCTCTCTCTCCCTCTCTCTCTCGTGATATTTTCCTTCTCCCTTTTACGTGCGTGCCGTCGCGTTTTTCTTCCTTTCCCTCTTCCCTTTTGCTCCGGAAAAGAAACGTCAAAAATGAAAACGGTAAATGAAATACTGACAAGTAAGGGAACAATAAATAGGTTACGTAAGCGCTGCGAAACGGTTATTACGCAGGTTGCCGATAGACTGACTGGCCCTCTCGCGTTGCTCCTACGCACACCGCGCTCGTCCCTACTCCCTTGAAATTGCGCCTGACGGAGGAGCAGAGAGGGAGGATTAAAGGAGTCAGCGCGCATCGGTAGTGGGAGCATTTAGAGGGGCGAAAGGGGGAGGTGCGCAAGTCCCAGATATATGTATATATCCCTCTTCCCCACCCCTTCTCTCTTTCTCGCTCCCACCTCATCAGTCCTCAGCCCCTGCTTCGCTATTTCTTTCCCCTCGTCGTTTCCCTCTCCACTCCTTCTCGTCCCCTTTTCTCCTGTCCGTCACTCTCTCTCTCTCTCTCCCTCCGTAGCCTCGCTCTCGTTCTCCCTCCTCGTCATTCGCGTTGTCGCGTTCGTGTATTATTCTCGCACACACAGAGGCAACTCGGGAGCGCGCTGCGGCTTTGTTAGATTGCCGTTGCGCCGGTGAAGGGAGCCACGCAGGTGAAACGACTAGAGAGCTCGACGGACACGGCCGAGAAAGGATCGAGTAGGAAAGAAACGAAAAGATACGGCTAGAGTTGTGGGGAGGCGGTACGCAACATGAGGTAATGATAAAGGAGCATTCACAGTGGCTATACATGTGTAGGGGGAAGTCTCCTAGTACCGGACACCTAAGGTTTTTTATGAATAAAAGAAAAAATATTTTCAGGAATGTATATTTATTTATAGCTTACAGTAGGTAACAAAGATAGAAATCGAATAAAATTTAAAAAAAGCAACCTCTGCTTAAAACATAATTAATACCATTATTTAAACTTTGGTAACAAAAAATATAATTTTTACATGTGGCACCTAGTACCGGACGGGTGTTTGTGCCATACCCCTAGAAACTTTGGTAACAAAAAATATAATTTTTACATGTGGCACCTAGTACCGGACGGGTGTTTGTGCCATACCCCTAGCACCGGACATTTCAGACGAGTTTGTATCGATCGAACCTACCCAACTTTGGCTTCATTGACACTTCGTCTCCACGTTGTAACGGTTTAATCTTGTCTTGTAAAGTGCTTTTCGGAACTTGATAAACCATTGCGACTCGTCTTACACTCATTTCCTTGGACAAAACCTTATCAATAGCTGTTTGCAAGCTCTGTGACTCCCACGATCCTTTCTTTTTCTTGTCTTCCATTTCGTTTCTTTTCTTTTGTCTATACCTGAAAAAAATTTAATTAATTAATTAAATAACGTAAACTGTTACAAGAAATTTAAAAAAATCACTGTCCCGTGCTAGGGGACGACTTAGTGTCCGGTACTAAGGGACAGACAATATTGTACATTAGGTAGTACCTGCCGAAATGCTTTTAAAAATCAAATAAAATTCTATGGGTTTACCGATAACAATCGAATGCTACTTCAATTATCGATTTCCATTAAAATATAAATGCGTAAATGTGCCAGAACTACTTACGTCGATCTTACGTGACGCCGCGTGTTCTCGCCAAAAACAACACACACCCTCTCCCGCTGCGGTCTTGTGCGCCGCTGGCGAGCTGCAGCGCGTGATCCTTTAACTATGTACCCCCCGCACCCCTTTCACTAGTATTTCGAATCGAATAGGTTTATACTTGCTTGGATAGTACGACTGTCCGGCGGTAGGTGCCGTCCGGGGTTACGGGACTTCCCCCTATATGCACACGTGGATTTGCAGACGTTGACACGAATCGACGATAAACGCTCTCATGTTTCCTGGGTTTTATCGTATGCCCTCCCAGGTTTTCACACGTTCCAGACCCTCTTACCTCTCTGCTGTCATTCCTCACCCGCACTTCGCTAATTCAAAGTATAACTTCCGTTATGTGCAGGGTCGTCTTGGGCTGTGCCGCAGTTTTGCCGAGGGCACGCGGAAACTGCGGAAGAATAATACACCGCGACACGAGTGGCCCGGTATTATTCTAATTCTTTGGTGCACGTATGCTTTTGCTCAAGCATCTTCACCGAGTATCGATCTTTCGTCGCTGATGCGCCTGCCTTCACAACTTGCCTCGAACTCGCTTCGTAGGAACCTCAGATCAGAACCCCAACCGTCTTGCCATCTAAGCTACCTGATCCATGTTAACCCAGTGCCTAATAAAGCCCACGTTTTGAATATCCAAAACTACAAAGTCAAACGGATTGAGCTCTCATCGTCGAGTGTCTAACTTTGAATGGCCGCAATTGTCGTAGCAATTGCGGCAGCGCGTGCGATCGCGCGTAGGCGTTTCCTGAATTTTAACGTACCAACACTTTCGGAAACAACAAATGTTTTCAATATAACTCAGTGAGTTTTTATTCTAATTATATTTAGTGGTTTATCAGCACTATACGTGTTGTTATCAAAATGTTAGTTTAAAATTGAAGATTATATATTTTATTTATTTGTTTCTGGACGAAGTGACAACGGGTATATGTCCTTATTAGGAACAGTGGTCCGAACAAGGCCCAGAAGACATTTTTTTTAAAGCTGATAGTTAATAGTGGAGATTGTTTTCTGAACCAATTATTATTAATACGGTGATTATTTAATAATATGATTAAATTAACATTTTTCTTTGATTTCAACATTCATAGTTTCTTTTTGTAATTAAAAATAAATAAGGTGGGCCTAACATGGATCAGGTACCTTACTTTCGGTTTGTGTCAAATTCTTAAATTTTTAGTAACTTTTACATATTTCCTGCTATCGATTTAAGATTAGGTTAAGGATAATAACAATTGTTGGCTTGAAAACTGATATTTCTACTCAGAGCTGGCTCGAGTATCATTTCCTCGGAAAGTTCGTTCTTTTATAGAGAATCTATGACTTTTTCGATCCCCCAATGGTTCAGGGGATCCGCTATCGTATCGGAAGTGTCCCCAACAATTTGATATGGCCCAAAGAATTCTCTTCGTGTAATGGAGTTTGGTATACCCTCAGGATTATTGCTCTCCCTTTTTCTCTCGCTTTGTCTGTAGGTTCCCCATACAACTGAAAACTCTGATATTCCTTGGAGGGTTTTGCACAACGCAGGGCGCTGTCGTTCTTCAATAGTCGAGTACGAATATAGTTCAGCCCTTCCCCTCGTTTCGTAATGTCCAGGAAGTATCCAGTTCCACGATGTCTTTCTTCTTTTGTAAAATAAATGATTGTCCATTTTTCAACGATTTCATTTACGTTATTACGTTACGACGATGTTATCACGATATTAAATATTAAATACAATCGAAGGATAATAATAATTTCAATGATGGAAAAGGCAAAAATTATTATTATTTACAACTAATCATTTATAACTAATAAATTATTCTCCTAAAGATTCTTAAATAATTCACGTATTATAATTTCACAAAAAATTATGATTCTTCGAATTTTCATGATTTTTCAAATATCCATCCAGTGATATAAATAAACTCGGAAACTTAACGACGATAAGAACGGTTGCAGTGAATGACATCGGCCGCAGCTGCGTTCGTCAAGTTTCGTGAAGAACGTTCGCGCGAATCGCTCGGTCCATTTTTCGAAATCCATATGTCGAAACTTATTGAAACTCCAAAAATTGTCCAGACGCAACTTTTCTCCTATTAAGAAAGAGAAAACAGTAGAATTTAACGTTAATTAGTGAAGGGCTCGTCCCTCCTCAAGTACTCGAGGGGCGAATGTGGTCTTTTGCTTCCTTCATTGTGAATCCACCCTCAATTGGATACGAATAGGTACACCCGCTTGGAGGAAGCAAGAACTTGGCGTTTGGAAGAAGAGGAAGCTAGAAGGTGATACGGTTCTGAGAGTGGGAGAGAGAAAAAATGGCAGAAGGTTGTGTGTGGGGGGTGGAGAAAAGCAGCGTGGTCACAGCCAAAATAGAGGTTAGGCCGTAGAGTAGCGGAGGCAGCGAAGCGCAACCGGGACAGCAGAGGTGGGGAAAACGTCAGGTGCGCCGACGCCAAAGACGATGACGACAACACCGCCGTCGATCCTCGACTTCGGGAATACCTTTTCCGTATCTTTGCGTCCAACTTTTTTTCATCCTTCAACTCCATCATTCCTCTTACCGTATTCAACTCTCCGACGCTGACGTTGCATATAAATGACGCCGGGTTGCATCCACGGATTTTACCCTTCGTACACACGCGAAGAGAAAACATTTCCAGACCAGAGGTGCACCGTGATCCGAGTGATCCTCACTTCCGGCTTGCTTCTTTCTCTCCTCTGGTCAACTGGGAAGAGCGAATATTGTCGCAAAACCTTTCTATAGGTGAATGCGCATAGTCTGTGCGGTATTTTTCATGATAAAAGCGCCCACTCTCGTATTAACAATATCGTACATTTTTATACACGGATTTTTAGGATTTCGCGTGCCTTCGTACTCATGAATAAAAAAGGCTGACTTTAAAGGCTTTCGTGATGATGGTTCTGCAGTCGCGTGAATCGTGCGATCTCTTTTTTTCGCCAATGTACTTTTCTTTCTCGAAACTCGAAACGGAATCTTTTTTTTCAGAACGGTGGTCACAATTACTCGACGGCTAATTGATGGGTTGGCTTGAAATTTCGTGCACTTGTTCAGTGCAATAATAGCTTAGTTTTGATGTTTTTCAGGTTAACATACTTTTTCGGTAGGTAACAACAATAATTATGTCATTCATTTCTCGAAAATCGTAAAATTGCTCGAAATTTTTGTTTGTCGATTGAATCACGATTGTATAGAAAATATAGATCAAGACCATCCCAATATTAGAGAAAAGAAAGGAAAGGAAGGGCATTTGACTACATTCAGGTCGCTGTTTTAAGCCTGCGAGTTCATTTTTTAAAGGCGTAAACAAATAAAAGTTTTATTAGATTGAAGCACTATTCGTATACTATCAATCTACAAGCTGTCAAACCGATCAAAAGCCGCGACTTTATAACATTTTTGTTTGGACGCAAAACTGCAGAATTCTGCTTTCGAGATGGATATCGCCTTGAGCTATCCCAGCGATGCAGTCTTTATCTCCTCAATCGTAGCAAAAACTCCGTCCTTTGATGACTCTTTTCAGTTTTCGGAACAGAAAAATGTCGCAGGGTGTCGAGTCCGGTGAATACGCTAACTGAGGCATGATTACGATGTTCTTGGCCAAAAAATCACCAAAAAGCAACGATGCGTGGACACGTGAATTATCGTTTTGAATAGCAAAAAATCACTAAGCACACCAAAACACGTATAATCTTTATATCTATAAAAAACAAACTAAATATGCAAAACAGTTGATAATATCAACATACGTCTGAACCATGTCTACCAGCATACAAAAAAATTGAAAATTGCATATACGTAGCCCGCGAAATTAAAAAAATTACCTTTTTTTTATCAAACCCAAACAAACCAAAAAAAAAAAATAATACCTTTCCAGCACAAAAGCATTTCATTTACTCACTTCCGCTCTCGTCCAGCATTCTAGGACTAGGTATGAAATTGAAAACCGTATTGAACCGTTATTGAACGTTGAATATCGCCAAGCTCGTACCATGTGCTCTCTGCTTCAACCATTTCGAAGTAGCCTATTTCGTGCATTCAACGTTCGTTGAGTTCATCCTACCTCCGCGTATTCTGCCTTATCCGCGTTGCAATCGCAGGTGTTACGGGTCGTCATGAATGCACGGTGGTATCCCACATCGAGACGAGCTGCACAGGTAGCCCGCAGTGACGATACTTTCAATGACGTGTTGAAGACCGCAGATGAAATGCTTGATGCGTCCACGTGCCACGCGTTCTTTTGTATCGCCAAGAAAAACTTTGGGCAACCCGAGTAACATTTGTTCTCTCGGACGAGGAAAAGGTGGACGGTAGGTATAGCTGGGGATGATCGACAACGTGGCGTCAGGTGGCTTTTCCTCTAGGGCGGTGAATCGTTCGAAAGGAGAGGAAAGAGAAATGCAACATGGTCACTAAAGTGAAATAGAGGCTACTGGACGAGCCATTGTTAGGTCGGATATGACAGAACTACAGAAACAGATGTCACGTGGCAGGTTGCCAATGCCACGACTCGAGACTCAAGCCCATTCTGCTACGAAATCGAAACAAGAATCGAAAACATTTTCAAGACTACAAAAATTAAATATAGATAGGATTTATCAAAATGAAATAGATTTTCTCTTTCTGTCCGGGACTACTACGATCCTGTTCGTTACAAATATATTTTTCTATTTGTTTCGGATATTATCGGCTAGAATTATATATGCTTGAGTCAAATAGATAAAGATGAGATTCGATCACATTCTTTTTTGAATGTATAAAAAATATATTTGAATAAAAATATATCCTTAGCATAAGTAGTCACATATTTGCTTTAACTATTTTTGTTTAAAAACTTGAAAAATATTTTGGAATTATATAAATGTTCATTTAATTGTGATATGTGCCGCTTGATAGTTTCCCATTTTTGCAAAAATCGAGCTTTAAGAGTCGTCCATAACTTGTCACACCCACCCTGCACTATGGCTCGGCAGCCAATTTATTCACGAATCGTTGGGTGCCAGATGTTTGTATTTGCCCAGATGAAACCCAATAAAATATATATACAGAATAAATAAAATATCTAGTTATTGGATGATATTACCATATATTTTATGGAAATAAATAAGTTTATTTTATATAAATATTTGTTAAAACAGAATTCACTAGCTAATATTTGATAGTATGATAAATATAGTTGAACCAAATGAAAAAAAATCACATATGCCCATTTTATCAATAATTTTTTTTCTCAGTGCAGTACCAATGACAATCGGCTAAAAACTCACTTTTTGTGCGTCATCCAAAAGGTGATGAGGAATCCTGACGAAAATATCTTCCGCGTTCCAAAGGCATAATTTCCCTACAGGAAGCTTGAGTTACAAGCCTGACTTCATTCACCCTCCGTGTCAATTCCCCCCCTCGCTCCATTATTGATACAGTATCGGTAGGGATCGATGACGCGTGACGGTACCACCTGGCGCATCAAAGTTAGACGTTCAGGCGTGTACCTTCGTACAAGGAGCAGGAGAATAACTTGTCGATATTCCGGCGTGGCCGTGCAAGCGTGCGCAATAGTTCATACGTCTTTCGTCCATCGGTGATGCTACGTACAGTTTGGGTTTCCTCGACACACGTACGTACCATCCTTGTGTATGCCAAAGTCCGAGAGATCGAACTCGTGAAATTATTCATTTGGTCGTATCGGCTTGGTTGAAATAATCATCGCCTGGAGTTAGGGGTCGTTGTTGTCGGGAGTAGACGCACCTCCAGCAGGCCTTGTGGGTGTAGTCCATATGTTAATAGGTGCTAAGCCTGTGCACCTTCTGCGTGCTCAGGTACATGCGTGCTTGGGGTTTCTATGCGTGTGCCACTTATGGCGTACACGGTCTCATTTAGGGACCACCTGAAATCCTCTGAATCGCACGGACGTATTTGTGGGTATTCATGGACGACAAGGACCAAGAGAAATTACAAATTTCTGGCGACAGGCCATTCTCAAGAATAATTGGAGCATTGTCAGGCAAATTGTTCACAGGAAACGTACAAATGAGTAAATACGTGTTATGAATTCCTGATTATATACAGGGTTATTGGAGAATTCGATTCATTTATTCCTATGGGTAAAACTAGCGATCATTTGCGTTTAATAACGTTGTATAATTGGCTTCAGGAAAACCTATAGTCGAGTATTTGATAGTTTAATAGTTTGTCCAATTGCTCGATTTTACATTAATTTAATGTAATTTAATGACATTGTTCAGAAACGCGTGTCATGCTCGCTCACGGAGCTTCCGGATTATTACTGAAGCGCCCTTTGGAAATCTAAAAAAAAAACCGTGCCAGGTAATCGAAGCCGAGACTTGGAAATGTTTACCTACTTTTGATATTGCTTCATTATTCAGAAAACTCATATTTTTACATGTACACCGGTACCTGTTTGCAAAGCTAATAACGTATGGTAGTTATTGAGATAATTCGTAAGGAAAGGTCCGTAGATTTTTTTCTACGCAATTACTGCTTCTGTAGATAAAAATGATTTATTCAACACGACTTGAGATTTGACACACATAACTTAAAAATTACAAATGTTTGTATTTTATTAAATATTTCAAATGAGTTTTTGATTGATTAACTGTCAGACAATACATCAAAACTCATGAGAATACCGTTTATTTTTTTTTCCAAATGGGTGTTTAAATTTTAAACCCAGGGACTTGACTAAAATACATTATATCTTTAATTACACGTAAACTATTGATTTTTCAATAATATACTGTACGACCTTATTCACTCCAAATGGGCTCTGCTTTTACCCCTCAAATAGAAGGTATAGAATTTTCAACCAAACAGCACACGTCTAATACGTTAGACGTATTTAGCATCGAGCGGAATAGACTCAGATCGGAATTGTGGCACCGCGTATCACGATATTATACTAGCTGTCGTTCAGAAACGATTTTTTTAGAATGTTCTGTTATTCATTGTAAACCGCGAACGTTGATGCTCAGAACGGAGACGTTTCCGGAGCTCAGCTGAATCGGATAACAGTTTCCCGATGACTTGCCAATTTTCAACGGAAAATAACGTAAGTATAGAAGAAAATTGTTCTCGGTCTTCAAAACGCGATTGCTCGCGAATGAAGAAAATGATGCGTTTGTTTGTATATTTGCCGAGTCCGTTATTGAAATTCGGCTAAACGAATTGGCATTTGTCGGTTGACGATTTGGTAATTATGCAGTTTAAGGACTTTTCCGAAAAACGATCGAATTTTTTTTTGTCATGAGTGACTTTCATTGATCGCCACTATCGATATTTCGTCGGGGGAGGCTGAATTTTTCCATTAAAACCATAAGTTATGGGGTTTCAAAATTTCCGTAAATATATAAGACAATACGACATTGAAAAATATATTTCTGTATATTTCAACTCTTAAAGGGTCAATTTAATCTGAAACTCTTAAATTAACCCAAACAAACCCAAAGAAACCCACGATATGGTCGTCACGAATATCATATGGACGGATATATTGCCGAATTGTTCTACAAGCGTCAATATCCAGACCATCGTGATCGATTCCACGCGATTTTCAAAGTCATCGCAGCGATAAAAGAAGAAGAAAAATCGAAATAGATTAATAGATAAGATCATGGTAAAAGTCAATGTCTATTATTTCTCAGAAAAGTCCATGAAACCCCGTAACCTATGATATCAATGAAAAAATTCAGCCTTCGCCGACGAACTGTTGATAGTGGTGACCAATGAAAGCAACTCACAAAGAAATATGATTGTTTCTCAGAAAATTCATCTGACCTGTTTACGGAAACTTCAAAACCCCACAACTTACCGTATTATTGAGAAAAGTCAGCCTCCCCCGATAAAATATCAATGGTCATAACCAATGAAAGTAACTTGAGGTAAAAAAAAAATTGTTTCCGTTGTTTTTCGGAAAAGTCCTCAAACTGCATAATTACCCGACGATTTTTCGAGATTCGCAAGATTCCCGAGTAAATTTATTTGGGAAGGCGACAACAAAAAGGTTGACGCACGGAGGTTAGGGTGACAGTACCACTCCGCTGGCTCTCCTCGTGTCCCCTTTTATTTTCATTGTCCGCGTACTCCCGTGAGCCATCCTACCCAGCCTGATATAATAACGGCTAATGGGAAGCCACCCACGATCCCGCGCAGTTTTCGCTTTTACCTTCGTGTGGGTTTGAGGGGCAGACGGAAGGGGCCGTTGAGGTTAGGGGAGGGAGAAGAGACATCGCCGTCGTGGCTGGCGATACAACTCGCATTTATGGCATGCTGCCACGATATCGGTGGACGATGTGTCACGCAATAGGCAAAATAACACTGAAACGAGTTAAAGGAGACAGGATTCCTCATCGTTCCGCTTTGACCAACCTTTGCTGTGGCTTGTTGAGGTCTTGCTGGATCGATATTAAACAATCGCAACAATTCTTGAATATTTCAGGATCGTTAGTTTTTTTTTTTTATAGAATAGAATAGTACATGAATTATTTCCGAATTTTTCATTAAATGATTTGGTAGATATAAGCGTATGAATTTACGACTTTTAGAATGAATTACGAATTTACATTTAGAATGAATACCTCGTATGTCAAAAATCTATTTTTTTTTTGTTTTTTGTAAAAGTCGTATGAAAACCACGTATTTTATAATACGGCAAAACCGTGAACCCGGTGTAAGACCACAATTGCCATCTATGGAATAAAACGTAAACCTCTTATGTATGACTCGTTGCCCATCTTCGTAGAAATAAGAAAAGGAAAACCTCGTATGTCATTTCTCTGGCATAATCCAGTTAAGTAAGGCAATGGCTAATAACATAAATAAGTCCTTTTTATAATTCGAAACATGAGACAAAAGCACATGAAAATATTTTAAACATTGACGAAATTAACCGTTTTTTTCGTTTCCTGTGACGTTTGGGTTTCTGGACATACGAGGTTATCATTCTACAGTGACGATATGGGAATAACAGCTTCCGCGAAGGCTAAGGATTGCACATTGAATGAAGGTAAGTCCCTGCAAATTCTAAAAATATACTATCCAGATTTAGGATCGAGCTAATGATTAGGCTGTTTCAAATTAATATATAAAATAATGATTTATAAAATTTCAATTTATGAAATGTATAAAATGTTGACAGGTTTATTTTAACGATGACTTAATCAGCAATCATTGGAATCCTAGATGTATATTGAATTTCTGGGTAATAATTGATAAGAAAACGGTCTGCACAAGAACTTCCGTTTCGTTTCACGTTTTTTTTTTGGAAAACAACGAAGTCTATTTGGAAGAATTCGTAGAATGACGAGTCGGTGTTCCTGCTAGTTTTTTTTGCCACTCCTCGTTTAGAAGTGGACAGGGACAAAGAGGATTGAAGATGATCGAACCTCTGTATTCAGAGTGACGTAAAACACGTTCCCTATTTCTCATTTAGTATTTATTCATAACACTATCTTACCACAAAATCACGGAATTGATTACTTCGAAAGCAGCTTTGCGATTTCAAAATTGGTTCGACCAAAAGAAAATTTGTAATTTCAAAATTGCTCTTGACGAAATTCAATCATGAAGGAGAAACCCATTTACAGAAATCCTGAGAATTAAAAGTATGGTTAATTGTAGATCGTCACAAGTATTGAGGAGTATTAAGTGCTAGATAGTTTGTAAGCGAAGACTGCATTTCTATGTAACTAACGAGTCGTAATCACTGTAAAACCTTTTCTGTGTTACCGGACAATGCTAACCATTCGATGTTTCCTGTATTACCGATCGCTACTCATAATTACACAATTACTCTATTACCGACCGTTGGTAATACCATATTGTCTTACCGACTGTTGTAACAGTCTTGCGTCATTTCGATGTATTTGTTATCATTCATTCGTGTCTGTATGTTTCCCATTCGCCGATAAGACTCTAGAAGTCATTGCTTAGACTCTAAAATGCCATCCGATGGTACATTATCAACGATCGAAATTATCGACACAGCGATCTCTTCCTTACCGACCGAACGGTTGTCAAACGGTCGCGGCCACGCCCTCCGCCGGCCGGTCGAGGAACGTCGTTGCGGCGGGTATGCGAAGCGGTCAACGGGAGGGAAATGGGTCGGATTCGTGCAGCGAAGGGAGGCGAAGCGATCGCGAGTTAAAAGCGGAGTGGGGCGAGGGGGAGTGTGCGCGTCTGTCAAGCTACTCTTGTGTGGCATCTCGTTCGTTTTCACCGTTTCCTTCGCTTTGCTGCTCGCGTGTTCGCGTCTCCCGTTTCGTTCTTTCGTCTCTTTTCACTTTCACTAAACTCATACGTCCACAGTATTTCCGTTTCGTTCGTCGATAAACTTTGGCAGCGCGGTTCTTCGGGTCTCGTCGAAAAGAGGCGAACGCCGATCCGTCAACGTCGCACGTCGAAAATTGTCGCGCGTCGAGTCGTGAAAGTTGCAACGACCGAAGCGTCACGACGCGATCGCGAAGCTCACAGGTGGAACGAAAATGAGGTACGGTGAGGAATTTTTATGTTTGTCAGTACAACGCAATGATATTTTGGATCGATCCGAGACCCGTTTTTGAAGACGCGCAGCGTCTTTGTGTACGTTTCTTTGCACAGCTCTGGCCGTTGCTTCGATTCTTGTCCCTCCTCAACCCCCCTCCACCGGTTCGCCGTAGCGTCTCGTCGGTGTCGCTTTCGCTCGGCCTACTTCATTTTCCCGGTTTTTTCGGTCATTCTCGTTTTGCTTCTATTTTTCCTTCTCAGCTGGATTACCGCCAACTCTTACTTTCGCCACATCGTGGGTGAAAATTTCGAGCCCATTGTGCGCGGATGACGAAAGAGAAAAGAGAAGCGAGACGGGAGTTCGCGCGAACAACGATTGCGCATGCGCGTCGATGCGCCATTTTTTTTAGCACGATCGAGTCCGCGTCTGCGACTGACGTTTCCTTACTCACCCTCTTCCGCATCTTCGTACGCGATCGCTCGGTTATTCAGTTTTCTTCCTTACCGGCGGAGATATTCGATTTAAATAGAAACAAGCGGTTGACTAGCTTTTTTTAAATAGATTTGTGGGATTTCGAGAAAATACTTTTTCGTGCTGATCGCGTTTTCTGATGACGCTGTCGTTCATTTAATGTTTTTTTTCGAATTATTCCCGTGAAATACCGACTGAGCATGGAACGTGAAAGTGGCCGGGGAAACTTCTTTTTTTTTTTCACTTTTATCGATATTACTGTTTTATTTCCGTGAAAGAGAAAAATCTTGCCAAGACATATTCGAAGAGAATTCGAGTAGAATTTACCAAATTCGAAGAGAATGGTTTTCCAACGTAATCGTCTTTTGTGGGGGGGGGGGGGGGGGGTAGAGCGTCGAGACTGGAAGTGCTATCTATTGAGCTTGTTTCCACTTACCTTCGGAACACGTGACTTACCGATCGTGCCAATCCTTGTCGGTTCGCTGCTCTCAAATTTTCAGTTTTCGCTTAAAGAACTGATCCCTTGGGAAAATAAAACAGGCTGTCAATGAACGAGTGCGATTGATTCGCTGAAAACAATATTCATCCGGACAAAAGTATATCGCTCGTTTTTGTTGACTGAGCGCGAGTCTATAATTGCCAATTCCAAACTCATTTTTGATTTTGAAAAAAACGTAAAAAAATTGTTTGGGTTCGTTTGGGGTTTCGCAAGACAAGGAAGAGAAGGACAGACCTGGAAGACCATTAGTTGATATGGTTTAAATTCTTGGCCTATTATTGGCCGTCTTATTCCCGCTCGAAATAAAACACGATCCCGCACAATTGTCAGATTTAACTATGGACAATTCGAGACTCGAATCGCGTCGTTCCAAGTACTCTCTATTTTTGTTCATAGCTACAAAGGCCATCAAGATAAAATAGAATCCCCCGACGAACATCGTCAACATTCACGTCCGATCATCGATGCAAATTTATTTTTTCGTCATGTCGCAGCGTCGAGATTATATGCTCGCAAAAGCACGTCAATTTTTGGTCATTTATTCGTTTTTATATTGAGGAGTTTGAAATAATTTCAAACCACTTAATTTTGAAGGGTTCGACTATTGTAACGAACGGAAAATTAGAGGAGTTTCAAATAATTGATTTTGGAGAAATAATGAAGGTCATTAAGTCTTCTACAATCCAAACTAAAAATAATTATTGAAAATACATGAAGAAAAAAAAAACAAGTTTTTTTTCTTTCTAAAAGTAGACAATGTCGATTATTTCTTAATGAAACTTTTCTCGTTATCGCGTTTCGATCACGAAGACAATTTTTCTCAGGTCTTCCAATTTTTTTAAGATAAGTTGCATCATTATTTCTTATAAAGTCCGAGAAATCAGTGAAGATTACACCGAAAAAGTTTACAAAACTACAAGTCCGTTCATTACATGTAAAAAAATCGAGTGCGTAATTAAAGAAGTATTTCTTCAAGAAAAACACGATCAAAGGTTGAGTAATAGTTTTATTGTTGTAATAAAAAATTTCATTTTCGATCTACTCTTGCTGTACCATATGTCGGAATTTCTTCTTTAATTTGAGGTATCTCAATGAAGAAGATTGCCTTCTTTTACACCCTTTTTTTTTTGGTATTTCGTGTGCGATTACTACGTAAATACATAAATACGTAAATGCATGTTCCAATTTGTTGGGTCCGGAAGCAGCAGGTCACAGATGACTGCAATGAATGGAAAGAGGCCATCGTCGATCCCGTCAAGGCATCAGCCACCATCGGAGTCTTCTTCTCAGCATTTTGACATAATAAAATACATATACGAATGTAAGCACGTAAAGGCTTTTTTTTTTTTGAGGTATCACTGGATGGATATTGAAAATTTGGGCGATCATAGTTTTCGATAGATTCATCGTACATTAATAATTTGAAAATTATTCAGTAAGCAATTTCGTGGCTTATGAATTTAACACCATGGCTTATGGGAAAACAGCTTCTGAAGATGTTATAATTGAAAAAAAAAAAATTAAACTTTCGCATATTTTGAAAGTATTATAGGCTGACTTTAAAATGAGTTTTTATCGAAATTTATTGTTATCCTAATTAATATTTGATTTCATTGTTACCCTAATCAATGATACTTAATTTAATATTTGATATGCTAACAACGAGTTTAAAATGAATAGACTTCGTTGCGGCATTTACCAATCAATATCTCGAATAGTAAAAGATATTATATAACGCCGAATCCATCAGCAATCACTGGAAAACGCAATATACATTGAGTTATGAAATTATTCTTTGTTACATTGTTGGAAGAGATGCCAATACCGTTGAATATGTTTTCGGTTATTACTGAAAGTCGATAATTACTATTTCTCAGTGTCAGATAATAATCATTTTTTATCTAGACTAGAGAAATTGTCCCGAAAGGGACTCGTTTTTTACCTGACGGTCCATCCAGTAATACCTTAAACCCAAAGCTTCAATTTCAATACCAAAGAATCAATCACGCTAGAGCTTCCAATTAATAAGCTCGTCAATTCCGTCGTAGCTTGGAACAACGTATCGAGAGAATTGGATATGTGTCACAATCAGGGTCACGGAGATTCCTCCAATTACAGAAACGGAGCTTCGGTAACGTATTACCAGGAGAGGGAACCGAATCCACAGCTGAAAGGTATTTTCATTTGTCCTTCGAATGAAATTCTGTATCCTGAGTTCGGTTGGGTTCGATTTATTTTAGGGATACTTTAGGGAAAATTGTAGCGATATCGGTGACCTTGAGATCTCTGTGTTTCCGAATATTTTTTAAATCAATATTTAGCGGCGTGTTTGTTTCGGTCTCGGATTCTTTCAGTGGCAATGTTGAAGGAAGAAAAATAATTCAAGCAATTCCAATAGTTCCTTAAGAAATTAGATTTATTGGGCGTGTGCAAAATCAGGGATAGCTAAAAAGAAATAAATGATGAATGAGCGAATAGACGATTGATGAATCGTTTCGTCGTTCATTTATATGTACATTATCAAAGCTGCGTATCCAATTTCATAAAGATAGGAATAATCAAAGACGTTATAAACAATATCACGAGAAAATAAGTTTCTCTCTCTTAAAATATATAATTAAATGTATTGGTTAAGTTTTGAGCAAGCTGTTTCGAGAAGTTCGATCTTTACAAAAATTGGAATTCTTTTTTTTCCGAATCGTTGAAGGAACATGCTATTTCTACTGATGAAAAAGACAACGGATAAAAATAATAAAATTAAACATTGATGCTCGATGAAAAAAAAAAAAATTATGGTTCAAACTCCGGTGAAGCCTAAACTATTACACGGAATAACTGCGCCGGATTTTAATCGGTTTATTAGACCGATCGGGTGATCGGTTCGCTAGCAGTTCTATCGCTGTGGTCCCGAGTTTTTTTGGATTTCTACAGCGTGTGTTAAACCTCCTCTTAGTTAGGTTAGCTCGATTGACGCGATTTTTCGGTATAACGCTTAATCTCTACACAGCACCCATCCGAAAGCCGCCAAATTCTTTTTGTGATAAAAAAAGAAGAAAAAAAACACGTATGAATGTTTCCGTCGGTACGATTCACAGATATTATATGTTTCACAGATTTCGAGCCTTTCAACTTGGAGGCATGGTGGGGACAACGGGTAGTCCAGAGTATAACGAGAAACACTGCCAATTCCTAGTGCCAGGCCCCCTTCAACGACAATTGCCGCAATTTCTCTCACAGGCATAAAAAACAAAAAAGATAAACTTTCGGAGCTCGTTGGTCCCCAATTTTCCATCGCGCTCTTCGATTCAGCGAAGAGCCAGCCGGCAAAATGAATGAAACGATGAAGCGGTCGTTACGTTTTTGTCCACAATTGCGTGGGCTCGATTCTCCCTTTTTCTGTTTCTCTTTATTTCGTTTTTCTTTACAAAAAACTTGAAGGGAGAATATCCAACGTGGATTGAAGCCAGCGGAAAGATAAGGTATTTTTTTTCTACATAACCGAACGCGTGTACATTCCTCTCTCAGCCGTTTTTCAATTCCCGCTTGACATCTCTGTCACGCCTGTCGAGCATTCCCTGAAAAATTAGCAACGCGATTTTTCATCGCTTAAAAGCAATTAGATTTTCGAATTTTTTCCACGAATTTCGCAACGTTTTCATTTTCAATGGTGTTTTCGAATTTTTCGTGATTCCGCTTTAACGTTGTATTTCTCGATACAAGAGGGTTTCGACGACCGGATATCCGGTATGGGGAGCGTTGAAATTGTCTCGCATAAATTATGCTGATCTATCTGGAACGAGTAGGAAATTTATGAAAATTGGCTCACGAGAAGCCTAATTAGAGGATTCAACGATAAATTTAGTCGAACGAGCGTGATTTGATAGATTAATTAAATTATGCATACATTAATGATAATATTAACGATGATAATGATGATGATACTAATGATAATTTTTCACGATGAGCAGTGTGTAGAACATTGTGTAGGAGAAAGCGAAGAATTTAAATAGTCGAGGACAATCGAGTCGTCTGTGTAGATTCCACAGCCGTTATTATTCGTCTCTTATTAAAAAAACGTCACTCGATCATCCAACGATCCGAAAAGTCGATATCGCTCGACGATTCGAACGGTTATCGATTTTCAAGTGCATCGAACAACCTTGTGAAAAAAAGCAAGAAGAAACTCACACACAGACACAATTTTGTCGCTGATCGCACTTTTGTTATTCAATTTTTGACTAAAGGTTCGAAATACTTTAGCAAAAACGAGCGATTTGAGATATGAATTGAAACGGTCGATTATGACGACTACAAGCGAATAAGAGAAACGATAAACGTTTTAGATTACGAAAACTATGTATATGTATCGTATATTTGTGTACATCGACACGCGTAATGAAAATTACCGCTTAAATAACAATTCTGACTGCGAGATATAATAAAATCTACCAATTACGCCTTTGTACCACGAACAAACAGATTTTTTATGTTCCTCGTTCGGAACGAGTTCGGCCTCGTTCGAAAATTCACTTCTTATAATTTATTATTTTTATTGTTTCGGAGCAATGAAAATAAGAAATTAAAAAATAAGTTTCATTTTAATTCATTAAGTTTTTTATTCATTGAGAAAATTCATTCATTGCTTATTTATACTTATAAAAAATCGTATTTTGCAAATTCTATTTGTATTTCAGTTAACGAGATTCCTAAAAAAATGTATGCATCTGTTTCGTACCTCGAAGTTGCTGAAAGAAATTTTTCGGGTTCGTTGGACCCAAATTTCAGACATTCTTAATCAAGATTAATAAAACTCCAGCGACGGGCTTTCAAAATGTCTGGATTTAAAAATTTTGTCTTTCAATCGCGGTCTCAAATTTCGAGACAGCAAAACTCTAACGTTATCCTAAATTAAGTTTGATATAACTCCAGCTTTTTTAATTTAAACTCGTTTTCAATCGGGTTCAAGTTAATTAAAGTAAAACTGAAAGTTGAAGTATCAAACTTGCAAAAAGCTGGCTCGTAATTTCCGGTTGTGGGAGATTTTTACTTTTTTCTTACAGTGTACTTTGGTTTCCGGACTCCTCTTTTCCGTTTTCTTTTTCAAGGATTTTTCATTATGAATTTGATGGCATTGAGTAGCGTTCTGATACGTTTTTGAAATTATTGGCCTTTCTTTGTTTATTGTAAATATAGAAACCTGTGATTGGAAATCACCACTTCTATGGGGTAAGACATCAACTGGGTGACCGAGGTGAGTAGATCTAGAATAGATAATAAAATGAAGAAAAAAATGTATTTCGAGTTTCTAGGTTACTCTCTTTGGAAGCTGGCAAGAAAAATATCATTTAGTATTTTCTAGTGAAATGTCAAAACTCGAAAACGCATTGAAACTTGATTACACATGTAAATTGGGGAATTATTAGCCAATAATTGAGTGAAAATGGAATTGAATATTTGGAGTGACATTATTTCTATTGTAGAAAAGGTATTCGTTTTTTGGAAAGCAGAGATTTCGGATTCGTTGAGATACCGGTAGATTTTCGCCAAAAGAATTCATATGATAAATATTTGACGAATCAACAATCATCAGAATCACCCAAACAAACCCAAACAAACCCAAACGTTTTTAATAATAAAGAGTATATTTCGTGCATAACCGATCGATGTAGAATTCTGCCTCGATACGTGATTTCGAAGGTGCACTTCACCGCTTTTTTATCGAATTGTTATCAGTGCGAAACGAATTTTATCTGATACGAATTAGCCTACATGTCCCCGATTTGATTCGATTACGAATTAAACGTCTTTACGAAATTCATTAATTCGTCCAAGATACGAAAGAGTGCATTTTTTTAGCACTTCGAATAAATTATTGTAACGCACTCTCAGAGTTCTCGTGTTCTACAAATATGGACATATTCTTCGCGTGACGATGAATAAATTGCTGGACAGCCTTTCTCTGCGAAGCATAGCTTTCGCGACGAACTAGTGCGAGCCATAAGAGCGTGGTGTTTTAATTAAAACGCAAATTACTAAAGTTTCCTTATTGCAAACCTTGCACCCTGGGATTTTCCTTCCGTTTTATAAAATCGGTAACCGTCTTTAGAATGAGATTCAAAGGAAATCATATTCCAAGCTTGCGACACCAGAGGTTTTCGTTGGAGAATTTTTGTAAAGCTTGTAATATCTGAACGATCCAACGATTATTCCTCTTTACGCTTGGAATGTACCAAATAGTACCAAAGGGGGCAATTGTGGATTTACAAGTTTAGATCTTGACGTACGTCTTCAGCTTAACAAGCAGCTAATCTTTACTTATAATAAAATTGTAACAGACCGATGACTGTACATTGAAGATATTTAAAAAAAATGATATGGGGGTCTTTATTAGAGCAACTGGAGCCAAATCAACAGTTTTTAGAATTTCTGTCTGTCTGTCTGTCTGTCTGTGTTTTTGTACGCGCATCACTCAAAAACTACTGCATGGGTTTGAATGCGGTTTTCACCGCTCTACTTCTAGATGCCTAACTTAAAATATAGGTTGTAGTTTACAACATAAAAAGATATTGTTTAAATATTTATTCACCGTGCCATTTCTGGCACGGGCATAGGGAAACTGCGGAAAACCCATACCAGTACAGCCGGTCCCAAGTTCACCTCCCGGCAGCGGAACGAGTTTCATCGAAAAATTTCGAAGAAAAATGTCGACCGCTACCGGGATTTGAACCCGGGACCTCCCGCGGCTAGAGGCCAGCCTCTAGCCGCGCCTTAGCCCGCACGGCCAACGGATCAGTTATGTTGTTTAAATATTTTATTTTTCAATTTTTTGTTTGGGTTCATTTGGGTTTGTTTGTTTGGGTTTATTTGGGTCATCATACAACAAAACAAACCCAAACAAACCTAAACAAAAAATATTGTTCACGCACAAGTATTGAAAAATTAAACTTAAACGAAACGTATGCTGTCTTTCGTTGTTCATTTTTCACCCATGCAACCAGAGCGAAGCGTTGCAGGGCACAGCTAGTTTTGTAATAAATCAACACTTAGAAATGTTAATTATTAGTGAATTTTTTACTCATTCGAAGTTTGGAATTAATCTAACTTTAAACGTTAAACAGTAATTAAAATAGATCAATTTTTTAATTTACTTGATACGTTCAGATAATCTTTGTACTATCAATAATTACTTTTATTAATATCCATCCAGTAAATAATTTAAAGAAGTTCGCAATGAAAATGAAGTTTACTAACCAGTGCGGGAAGGTCCTCTTTTCAAATGCAACAATTCTGTTTGAAATTTCGATTTTCTTTTACATTTATTATCGATAAAATACATCGAGAAAACATCGAGTGTCAAAAACGTTTTGACACTGTACAATTATTAACCCTGTTGGTTCATACACATAACCTTACGCGAAGTCCATTGTAATTTAGCAGGAAAAGGGAAATGTAATGTATTTCCAATGTTTCGATGTTCGAACGATGTTAATGGAAAGGCCGATTAATCACTGACTCTTAACGGTTCTGTTGCACTGGTGATAGCGGCCAATCTCATCGGGCTCATTATCATCAAACTCAATTATATTAAACCTCATTGAGAATCCCAATTACTACTCTGAAATGTAGAAATTTCAACAACAGTTGAGCGGAGCAATTTCGACATTATTCGATTGAAAATTCGAGCGAGCCGGTAATTACGAATTGCTGGTTTTAATTGAGGTCTTTGGTTGTTCAGTGATGGATCATTAACTCACATGATTAAATCGGAAAAAATCGGTTGACGAATTAACCGATTTAGGCTTCGAATCAACCTTCTACATTTCTTTTTATCGTGCCTCAGTTGTTCACGTTTTTGGAGTTTGATCAACTCTCGAGGCGTCGAACACAACTGAAAAATTCTTCATCCAAGTATTTCGGGTCCCAACCGATCATCGAACGGGCTTCGTCAAGGGCGTTTTCCTTTAAACTTGCTACTGTATTCTCTAGATTACCCACGGTCCGTTCGATTGCTCTCTTTTCGCTGTTCATAATCTTTAAAAAATACGTATAAAATATACAGTTACGAAAACAATTAATTACGACACCGAATTCGTCGAGACAAAAGTTAGGATTTCTTTAATATCGTAATTCATCAAGACTGTTCAACAATATCCGTCATTGGAGTGCATCGAATTTGCTTTTTTCTACCCTTTTACTTGTTAATACAAAATTGTGAAATTTGAAAAATTGATGGTTATTTTATAAAGTAAAAATTATATCAAAGTTTTTAAACTAAAATTAGAATTTTAAAACAAATAAAAATAAAATAAAAACATTTTTTACTGTAATGAGGGGGGCAGCGTCGCATTTTTAATTTATATTTCACAGAAGTGTCGTATTTGTAGTCTCACGGCACTTACGATTTTACTTTTTTTAAACAACTCCATAAAGTTCAACATATTAGCAAAAATCACAAATTTCGCGCAGAAAAGGAACAAAAAGATTTTAATTTTGCGATATCGATCGATAACTCACTCCAACCCCGGCGTTTATGCGAAAGAACCCATGGGATCCTGTGATCGTAGTTTGAACGAATTTTTCGAAAAATTTCACACGCTTCGTTTGAGCTCCACAGTGCGTTACAGGCCTATCGAAATTCGCGATTTGTTTGACGTTAGCACCCAAGTAAAAAACTGTTCTGTCAATGGGTGCATCTTGAAATTTTGTTTCCGTATCGACGAACTCTACGTATAGAAAAGAATTTTTAATTTCGCACTCGTTCGAGTGTCTCACACGTATTTGTCGGTTGTTGAAAAAATTGAACGTGTATTCTTCGAATGGAATTCCGTTTCTGTGTGATTCGAGAGCTTCGACGGTAATGCTTCTCTTCACAGCAGGATGTGTACTTTCACCAGCATTCCCATTCTGAATCGCTTTGATATTTGTTACATCATCCGTGCAATTTTCTTCATTCGCATGCACATATTTTATCGTATTTTTCCGAGAAGTGGAAGCTTTTCTGATCACATTTCCCACCTTGCTTTCCATCGATTTTTCATGTCCTCCCTCCTCCCCGTTTCTCGTAATCGCAGATTGTCCATCAGGATCATTATTAGTTTCAATTCGTTCAGTGCACTTCTCATTTCTTGGAGACCCCCGGCAATTCTTCTGTAACTTGGACAAACAGTAAGATTAGGGAGCATACGAGTAGTAAAGTTGTGTCGGTGGTGGTGAGAAACATCCTTAAAGTCATTCCGAGCCAATTAGCAACGAGTAACTGCTCGTAATTGCAGCTATCCGATCAAGCACGAACTTCTGCAATTTCGAAGATTCAATAATTTTACACGGTATCTTTTTCCTGAGAATCACTCCGAGAAAATGTGAACTGGTCAAAGCTTTTCCACGGTTTCAAACATTTTTCCTTTGGACATTATAAAATCGGTGAAATTGTTGAAAATTTGGAAAATTGGAATTCTTGATAGAATAATAATACATGAATTATTTGAGAATTTTTTACTCAATAATTGAACATTTATAAACATAAATTTACCACAGTCTTTTATGGGAAAACAGCTTCTGCGTGTGATGATTATAGAATTAAAAAAAACGTGTCAAAATTTGGGAACCATTGATTAGGCTAAAAATAAATAGACTGCGTTATCACGCTTGGCAATCAATTTATAAGATATTGACAGATTCAGAGTTGATGTACAGTACCTGACGAAATTTCAGACAAGCAATTGCTAATGTCTTCGAATTTGTCTTCAATTACCATAGGACGGGAAAAAGTAACATTTCTCATCGGTAATTTATTATCAAATCAGCTATTCGTAAAGCTAAAAATGCACATGATCTAGACTTGTAAATCCACGATCCATTTTGGCCTGACTTCTTTGGCCGGCGGTTCGTCCAGTAATACCTTAATCTCTTGAAGTTCATTTTTGAAAAAAAAAAGTAGTACGCGAAGAAGGGTGCCAAATTCGTGACTTTTTCTCATGTGAACAGTGAAGATTCGGTGGAGAGAGCGGGTGGCTTCTGACCTCCTCGGGGGCCAAATTGAATGGCGGAACTATCAGATATGCAAGAAATGTTCGGCTGGCTAGAAACGTGCGATATTGCTTACAATGGGCAAAGTTCAAAAGATCTCGTTGGAAATTCGAACTTTGAATGCAATTGAAGGGCGAACATCCTTGTGCACCTACCGACCTCCACTTTCCTTCCCCCTTCACATTTCATGAGCGTATTTCTCGAAAGCTACAAGGTGTATTGATTCTCTTTGCTCGTCTGCCTCAGTGTTCTACGAGGGTTTTTTTTTCTCGATCTTTCGAAACTTTTTCAACGTCAAGAATCACCGAAAGGAAAGCTCGTTCTTTGGCATTCATTTTTCTTCCCATTACAGCTTGCAATGGAAAACCAAAGAAAAAAGAAAAATTGTTTCACCGCGTACAGTAGAAACGGAAAAGCTAACGACTGGGAAAGTTCGGAAAACAGATTCGTCACAGAGAAAAGTGACGAAGCATTTTGTAGTGTATTCTATCGGCATTGCAATTTTTCATACGTCTGTTTTCAATCAATACGTGAAGAAAAGTGTTGCCACACGAATATCGCAAGGCCGAGGTGGCCTCTCTGTGAAATTTCAATTCAAAAGTCTGGATACCATTCCAGGTGGAATTTATTGGTAGCCGAAACTATCGCTATTGTTTTTCGCCTCGAAAGAGACCCGGCTGTTTGGCGAAAAGTTCGATAAACTTTTATTCGGATCTGTGAAAGGCTTGGAGCGATATAACGCTACAAAAAAGAAGAGAGACAATCCTATTTTTTTTTATATAGCGGTACGATAGATTGGTCCATTTAAAATCGCCAATTCGAATGAAAATGAAAAAGATTAGTTTTTTTTTTATTGTAGGAGAATTTTAATTTCTCGTAGTTGTTAAATTTCGAGAAGAATTTTAACGGCGATACGTCGGAAACTCGATTTTTGGTTTGAGAAAAAACGAGGTGTAATCTTTGTCAGCTGCGAACTTTTGATTGTTTATTTAGTCGTTTTCCGGGCCAACCTTATTACATAACTGCGAAGAAACATATTAAGATAAATTGGAACTTCAAGTTTTTATTGATAGTTAAGTTGAAACGAATCCCTGGCATAAATAAAATTAACCCTCTGGGCTTACACCACATTCTGTCGCCACGTTGACACACTCTCTGTCAACGTGGCGACAGTGACCCGAATGTTCAGTCCTTAATACAACTCATGAAGAGCGCGTGTTTGTGAAGTTTTACTAGTGAAATGGAATCGTCGAAATTTCCCGAATAAAAATATCCAAGTATGAATGCGATATCTACATTTGGTAAAAAGTTATTTAACAAAGATGACAAAAATCCGTGAAGTAAGGTGAAAAGCACTTTTTGTTTTTCGGGTGTCGTTGGGTTACTAATGACCAGAGAGTAATTAACTCATCTCAATTCCAATTCGGGTTTAGGAGTCATACTTTTGTCGTAGCATAAAAATCTATTTTAGGATCGACTGCTTTTATTTTCTATTTAAAAAAATAGAAAATTTGTTTTTGAAGTATCACAGTCGTCTAAGCCCCGAAATTTGTAACAATTTTTCGACAGATCAGTGGGTTGATTCCAAATAGCGTATACTAGCTCAGAACAAGTGAACCAATCGAATTTTTATTATCAAAGTGGCAGTTTTGTGAGTGCCCTGTATGTCCTTGAAGATTCTTTTTCGGCTGAGTCGCTCGTGGCACTTTCGATGGAACTTTAACTGAACGAAATGATCACAGGATCATGTATACACACGGGCGTGAAATCGGATTCTTACTTTACTCTTGAGGCTTTTGACAACTTGGCGAAGGACTGAGTTTTGAGCTTGCAAAAATTCGAGGCTAGTTTCCTCGTCTTCCTTCACATTCCACGTCACGTGACGTAGCTTTTTCATCCCCTCTTGGTACAGATTCTCGTCACAGTTAGGTAAGCTCCGCAATACTGTACGAGAATGCACATACGAACTCCGATTGCCTCGTAGCTTGTGCTTCCGAGCAGGAATTCAATCGAAGCGGAGCTTCCCAGGCAAAGCTTACCTTCCACTGTATGGATGTAAAGCGCATCAATCTTGACACCCTTGACCCGAGGCAGACTCTCAAGGAGATTCGCAAGGTCTAAAATTCGGCCCTCTGACAAGCGTTCACGACCTCTCGAAACTTCCAATTCTTCCTCAAACACTCGGATCTGTCATTATAAATTTTCATAGTTATTCATCACGACGACGAACTTCAGTTTCAAATATCGCGATCCTATGATGTACGATTTCTTCAAAAGCTTTTTCGAGTACATTCTTTTTTGAAAGCACGTGAAAAAAATATTTTTAAAAACATTTTTAAAGCTTTATTAAAAGCACTTTTTCAAGAAGCTTTCAGAAAGGTTTCGATGATTTGAGGTTACTTAAATAAGTAAAACTTCTTTGTTAATATTTCTCTACTTTGGCGGTTTCGTACAAGTGTATAATGTTTCTTCGAACATACATAGACGAGAAATGGGGTGAATGCGGACGCTGGGTAATTACTGTTATCTACGTTTTTAGAAAATTAACCTCAGTCGCACCCTGCTTTCGACCAATTATCAAGACCGAAGTCCGCATACGTTTTCCAAGATAATGTTCGATAAACGTTCATTATCATAATTTCTTATACATTTTTATAATTTTTAAAGTTGTAGTGATACGCGATACTTGAATTAGTTCATTTTTTAAACACTGCTGAAATCCACCGATCCAAGTGAAAATGTTTTAATTTATTTTCAACATTCCCAACATGTTTATTTTTATTCTTTATTGGCCGATTAAAATTCGGTTAATCTCAGATGCGAGCCTTGGGTAAAAATCCAACTTCAACAAACATTCCAACCAACAACTTACAGAAATAATGATTGACTGTCCATTTCAGTGACGGTAGCTGATATGGAAGGTAGAAGGTATGTGAGATAAAAGAAAAGAAGATAAGTTCCACAATTGACTACAATCCGAATTTTTCGTACACTTCTATTGTTGCTCCCAATGAAATATCCATAAAATATGGTACCCACATTTTTTATGATATCGAAATATCAATATTTTCATAATAAGTTTTCATTATTACGAGGAGAACTATATGAGTGTTCGTAGATGCACTGAAAGCACCAGATAGGTAATCGCGTACATGAAAGGTTTACTTGGTTCTTGTTGATTCGATAGATATTGATCAGTTAAGAATAAAAAATCGTGTTAATTTTATAAAGAATTAATCAAAGGATAATTATAAAAAAAAAGTAAAATTGCTCATTAATACCATTAATACTTTGGCTTTTATTTGAAGATTCTTATCAGTGTCAGCAATTCCCTTACCCTCTCCTAGTAGCGATAAAAATGAAAAAGGTAAGGTTAGGTTTATCGTCGAAACAAATAATGAATAATGAAACAAAAAAACCACTCGCCTATAAGGAACTGTCAGGCACCAAGAAAATGTCGATATACAAAACGCCAATGCAAATACTCATAAAGTCGATTTGGCATTGCTTTTCTTGCTTTATCTCTGATACGAATACCTTTGACTCTCCTCGAAGAGCTTTTTCCGCTTGTTACGTTTCCGCGGTAGTCACGGCATTCGCCTTCCTACTTCTTTAAATGAGCTTGATGAGACGCAAGTAAAAAAAAAATGAATAAACCGAGCACAGGCGTGAAAAGTTTCAACGATGCTGAAGGCTTTGAGCGAAAAGCTAACCTTTCATCGCGGGCCGATTTACGTTACCCGTGAATGGGAGATTTATCGCCCGGCTGAATAGTAAAATAGCCGTACCGAGCTCTCCATTTCGCCAATGATCGGAAGCTCTTCCTCCACAACCCTCGTACTATCTCCATTGCAAATGACCAAGTAAAAAAAAACTTTCACTGATACTCCGTGCTGAAACAAAGCTCAATGGAAATGGCAGCTTTTCCCGCACTTACGAACCTTTTCGAGGGAACTTTCGTGAATCTTCAATAATTCACCCATCCGCTTCTCACTCGTTTCACGATAATTTATCATTGCAGTCTCGAACTCGTCTCGTATCTTTGCTATTTGTTTCTCGTGCTCGAGCTTTAGCCTGCAAAATTATACGAACGAGAGTTTTTTCGAAAATATACAAAACAGTATTATCATTCGTAATTGGAAACGAGGATGCAAACAAATGCTTTAAAATACTCGTTGATGATAATCCGCTAGGAAATTTGGAACAAATAAGAAACATGAGAACAAAAAAAATACTACCAGGATTTTTTATTTCCAATGTGTACATTTTTGGTTATTTATTTTTGGCATATATGCGGTAGTCGTTACTGGGCCAATATGGGCGATTAATATGTGACCAAGTCTCAGCAGCCATTGGTGGTTTAACATTAGCAATCATTCATAGTACAATTCTGGTACGCTTAAATAAGCATTACCGGGCTATCATTTTTTTCTTTAGCGACCATTCACAGTCCAATATTGTTCCGAGATTGTAAAATCCGATTCGCGAAGAACTGTGCAAAAGTGCGTCTCGATATTGGGTATACTCGTCGCGATGACATCGATATTCGATTCCAAGGCAGAAGAGCAATATAGCTCAATTTCTCGGATTACAAAAATGTAATATAGCTCAACTGGCCTGAGATCACCTCTCTTTTTTTATTTATTTATCCACAACCATACAGCTACCGTTAGAGTGAGCACCATGAAATTGTACTTCCTGTGGTTCTTTGAGCTCGAGTTAAATGTAAGAACTTCCGTTCCTCTGGGCTGCATTCTCAGATAAAATTTTCTACCAACTCGAATTGCATCCTATCCGATAGAAACGTGAATCTAGTACAGAGGAATTCCGAATTTCCATGCCTTTTGTTCCGAATACTTTGTTGATGGAAGCTTTTGAAGGCTTTTTCCGTTGTGCAACTCCAACATATCCGCCAAATCGGGTATTTACAGGAAACGACGATTAAAGATTTTCGTGAAATTAAGTTTATTTGAAGTTTAATATTTGGGATACCAAAACCGATGTATAGAGAGTTTTACTCAATGAGGGAATACATTGGGTGTAGTAATAAGAAATCCATTATTTCCTAGAATCAACTAATCCCAAACTGAGTTAACCAATTATAAAACTGTCGCAAAAGTTTGTTTACTACGAAACCTCATATTTCGAACGCCATCTACTGTAACCCAATCGGACTTATACAACGCGAGATGTAGATAACTAAAGCCATTTATTGGAAAACCATGGATTTATTTTTACTACATCTAATATTTCCGCTCCAATCAGACGTCGTTCTATCAATCGGTGCGTGGTAACCCAACATTTAAGGCAGGAAGACAAGGTAAAAAATTATTAGGTTCTTATGATTTTCTTTTTCATAGAAAGAATACACATAGACATTTGGATATTTTAATCTGTTTTGTTTCATACTGCAGTTGTTTGAAAAAAATATATATACTTTCTTTTAATGCAAATTGCCCATTGTTTACATTAATGTTTAGAAGAAGATTTTTTTTTCTGCCTCACTGCAGGAGTTCGCCCTCACGCTGTAATTATCCAAAAAAACATTAAAATCGATCTTTAAGATAAGACTCATACGCTGTTGGTAAACCAGGATTATTCAAATGAATGCAGAATTCAGGAAACGGCAGCTTAATAAAGTCAATTTTGTGATTTTTCGTGAAATTTTCGTTATATTTAAGGGCAAAAGTAGGTTTTATTTTTGGAATGCAAAATAATATTTAGGTTAACCGACAAGCTACTGATGTAACGAAAATGTGTGAGTAATTTCATCGAAGTCGATGAAATAGTTTCAGAGTGATCACTCCAGCAGTTGGGAAAAACGTAGTTTTGAGGAAACCGCGCCCAAAGCTCCGTTTACTAGACACGAACGCTCCCGTCGTCTTTTTGCGAAACCTCCAACAATTCTTGAAATTTCACTGTTCAGATTAGACACGATATTCTTAATAAATTGAACAATCTAATTACGAAAAAAATAGAGTTTTAAAAATTTGTAAATGGTCTTCCTGCTTCAATCAAGAGTTGCCTGCGTTGCTCGTATTTTCATCAACTTTTTAGCATCAATGCATTACCGTATCAGGCCGCGGTTGGCCATTACTTATAAATGCATTGACTCATTAATCTCTGCATTACACGCTGACCCCAAATAATTTCCGATACGTTTCGTTAATCTAACGAAGCTGGACCTCATGTTTGAAATATCATTTTATCATAATTGTGTCTCCTGCGAGATTGACTCATTATTCAAAGGTAATTATGATAATCTCGATTTAAATGTGATCCAGGTTAATTTTACGAATGCTTGAGCAGGGGTCCAATTCGGATTTTCTAGCGTTATCTTCATTCCACTTTTTCCTTTGTTAAGACCACTCCACTCTACCGGGTGGGCCTTTGAATAGTTTCCGCTACCGTGGTAACCAGACCTTCCGTTATTTATCTCGCGAACTCGAGAGACGACCGCAGTCGTATCTTTCGATCTCAGTAATCCTGGGGAGAAAATGTTGGCTGCAACTTTGCTGGTCCAAACCCCCAACCCCTAAAGTCCTTTCTCGCTCTTCCATTCTCTACCTCTCCCACTCCACCTGCTTTTCCCTGAACTCTCTATTACAAGCCAATTTATAGAGCTATTATTAATACTTCGATACCATTCCCACGGTCTCGCACACAGCGTTGCACAACTTCGCCGCAATTTCATTCCCGTTTTTATCAATGAGCCCTTCATAAATTCGATCCACTCCCTCTCTCTCTCTCTCTCTCTCTCACGATTTTGAGGTTTTAGGGACACTATATTTAGGTAGAGGAGAAGGTGGTAATGTGGCCCCCTAATTTGTTTTTGAGCTGTCATATAAAAAATACTACACTTAAAAATAAAGCAAATACGTCATAGTGATCCTTACTCATTGACTCATACATGCCTAACTGTAGAATAAATAAAAGAACAACAGAATAATCAAAAACTTAATTTATTCTTGAAAACAAAAGTTTCGCAATTTATGATTAGGTGAGGGTTATATTGCCCCCTGGGGGTCAAATTAAATGTATTGGACTTTAATTCAACTTAACGGCAAAAATCACAAATATAATAATCGCCTTCAGGGCCTACACAGGCTGTATGAGCCCATGAATT
>JAPYZJ010002837.1:0-43152 GCA_030522765.1 Ophioninae sp. B BG-2022a | reverse complement strand
CACGGCATTCTACGGAAAACAAACGTATAAAATATGCTGCTTAGAGAAAATGAAAAATTACATAATATTAATAGATAAGAAAATATGGACGTTTATTCGTAACGAATTAAAAAACCGTTTATATCAATACTCCAACGAGATGCCATAATAAGACGAAGGACAGACTATTGTAGGTTAAAAAGAAGAACGACCCACTTCCGGTTGACGTTTCTTTGAAACTTTTTTTTCAGTGAGTTTGTTTGCGTTGGTTTTTTTTTCAGTGAGTGAGTCTGTTTCTTTCCCTCTCTTTCGCGTTGCAAAACGCGATTTCTCAAAAATAAAACACTTTTTTTGCAAAAAGAAGAGGATCAACCTCTTCATCTATAAATTCTACAGGACCTGATACTCGATTTTTCATTGAAAACTTAATCCCCGCTGAGAAAATTGGATTTTTCTACATACCTTTAAGGTGAGGGAGAAAAGGCGTCACTTACGTCACTCGGAGGAAACTGTCATTCCGGGCTCAAATACAGGTGAATATTGAAAATTGATTATGTGAAAATTTGAATTCCGTTGAAGGAAGAATTATTTCTTTGTCGACGACTATTTGCAGCGTTAAAAATTGCATCGTTGAAATTCGATGAAACTTAATTTTTTTATTTTCTCGTTTCATCATTCCAATTTTTCTCAAGACTTGAATCGAAAACCTATAAAAAAGAATTTTTTTTTAAATTCTCCCAAACTTGAAAAATGATAGTTCTCCTTAGTCGAAAGGTTTGAAACTGCGATTTCTCGTGAATAAGTAATTTGTTATCATAAAAAGAGTCGCATTCACTTCCGCCTCTGTAAATTCTACAATGACGCTGCGTTTTTTCGTTGGAAAATCTAACCACCGATAAGAGGGGCTGAGTAGGAAATCCGAACTTGGATTGACCAGAAGGCACAAAATTCCGAATTTTAATAGTTCGAAACTACAAATTTCGTAAGGGTTTACAAAACTTGTTTGGGTTTGTTCGGGTTCATTGGTTTGATTTTGAACCCTTGATTTTAAACTAAACCCAAACAAACCCAAACATTTACGAAATTTGTAGTTTCGGTATATTCAAATTCGGAATTTTGAGCCTTCTGGTCATTCAATAATGTAATCATAAACAAAAGATTCAAACGACCGGAAATTACTGAAAAAAAGAAAAATAAATAGCTAAACTGATATTTTAGCAATTTATAATTTACGTTTCGTTACATTTCTATTATTTCCATTTATCTTATCGAACATTCCGATAACCCTATCTGGAAGTTCGAGTTTCCTACCCGACCCCCGAAAAGAAATTTCGAAATTTCGTGAGATTATGTAAATTTTCTCCACGTCCCTAAAGCCAAATCTCCAACCGGTATGCAACAAATCACCAATATTCGAAGGAATTACGTATTTCCGATTTTCTCTCTTCCTTTTTTTGGCCTTTCCCTTCGCGGTTTACCCTCTTACGCGGCGTTTCACTCCTGATCTTATACCAACGCGTACCTCAACGAAAAGAGGAAGAAGACTGGAGAAAAGTAAAAAAAAAAAAAAAAAAAAAAACAAATCGTCTTTGGCCGCAACATCGAACCTTCCGGGCTTGCCGAGGCTTCTTCTTTCTTCTCTTCCATCCAAGTGACCATGGCTCATCACCATGGTGGTGGTAGTGATGGTTGGTGGTGGGACTCATTATCCGGAAAGTTACGATCGGCCGTTCGTTATAAGTGTGCCGAGAGGTATATACCGAGTCGACGAAGCACCGATGATGGCTGAAAAGCAACCGCGTGTTAACACAGACTCCATCATATAAATATGTGCACACCGGGATCCGCGGATACGCGGATACAGGTATCCACAGGTATGAACATATGCACGAGCGTTTCTACGTTTCGTGAGGGATCGACCGTTCGCCATGAGCTATTGTATCAGCAGTCCAGCAACCACAAAAGCTGTAACAGTCACGTTCGCGAACCCCCGGAGGCTCGTAACGACTTTTTTTTTATTTATATTGTTGCTCGGACCATTTTGTCTGGACGGATAGTGAAAGAGGAACGGAAAAGTCAAGTGCACCAATGGAACTCGCAGTCGCATTGTAATTACAGCTCAGATTACAGTGCGGTATGGGAACATTTGAGCTCATCGGAGTATGGATAATGTTACGTAAATGCCTTCAAAATTATTTCGGAAACTTCCGAGGATTATCAGGGAAAAATGTATTCATGTAAAAATGTATTATCAGGGAAAAATGTAGTCCGAATATAAATAAGTGATAATTTTAGTCGATTTTCCATCTTCGAAGGAATCGGACACCGTTGATTTTTTATCAAATAGTGCAAGTTTGGAAATTAATTGGAGGGGTTGTTAGAGTATGGATAAGAGTTACGTAAATACTCGGAATATTATTTCGGACACTTTCGAGCTTTTGTATGATCAGGGAAAAATATATGATTTTGTACCCCGAACGAAAATTCGTAATAATTTGGGTCTTCGATTTTTCATCTTTAAAGAAATCGAAGATTATAGATTTTTTTTATCAAATATAGTTTGTATCAATGATTCATCGGACTACGGATAATGTTACGTAAATGTCCGGGAAATTATTTCGGAAGTTTACGAGCCTTTGTACGATCAGGGAAAAATGGGGATTCTATTTTCCACTGGGAATATACAAACATAAAACCCGTTGACACATCAACTGTATTCGATAGACAGTAAAGCCTTTATCAATACAAATTCTGAAACTGAGTATAATCTCGAGATAAGAATTTCTCTAATAACTGTTGTGCTAAACTAAATACAGTTAATGAAACTGAATTGAGTAAATTAATTAATCATTTAAACAGATGAATAAGTATTTAACCGTCCGGTCAATGATCAGGTACCTGGGTATCCGTTTCAGCTTTGCAGATAGAATTTATTAAATTTTTCTTTAAAAAACTGTATAACCGTCTGGATCCCCGAAATTTAAGTAGTTTGAAACCCAATTTTTGTCAAATTTTTTTATAATCAATTATTTAATAATTCTAATTGCAAACCTGAAACGGATACCCGTGTACCTGGTCATTGACCAGATGGTTAAAAAATTGATTTGAAGTATTTGTAATCTTTTAGTACATTAAATAAAACCTCGTGTTCTGAAATATTACTTTTTACACATAAATTATCCAATTTGGATTTTTCGTTCCCGACGATAGGAATCATCGTGGAATATTCAGGATATCGGTGTTACCAGTAGCATCATCCGTATAAATGCCATTGCGCTTCAGAACCCGGAAAAGCAAAGATACTTGCGTCAGGGTTTTCCAAAAGCACCGGAAATGAGGAATTTAGAGTGTTGGGGTTGCAAAAAAAGGGTCGTCTGAAGCGAAGCTGATTGGATCGTTTCATTATGAATTCGCCTTTCGTAAGGATTCCGGAGTACAAACAGTTGCCGTAGTCAACCGATCAGCCACAATGTAAAACGGTGATCCCCTAGTCTTGTTTCTCTCTTTATCCTGACTGGTAACTCTTGCACCGAAAACGAAAAAAAAAGAATACCAAGGAAGCGAAGGAGGATTCCATTTTCCCTCTCGACCTCTCTTTTTCTCTCTCAACCCTGTGCCTTTTGTTTTTTGGTTGCCCTCAGGCGAAGAGGGAAGGTTCGAAGGCGATATAGCGGAGGATAGACTGCTCTCAAATTGCGATGAAACCCAGCACCCGAGGCACCCAAGTCCACGAGGTTTCGGGTGACACCCAAGGACCACCGATGACGCCCCTGTGTCTTTACAACTGTCCACGTTTCGTCGTGGTTGTAATCTTTAACCCGAGTTCACCACGGAACTCAAAAATACTATTGGGAACACAAAATTTTTCGTCCAAATTAAGGATCATTAGTGGATTGGTAGCTACTCATCAGGAACGTAAACCTCGAACGAGTTTCACGTATGGCGCAGTGGAAGAGAAACAATGCAAACTCGGTGGATACTTTCTCGATCGTTTATTACGTATGACAAGTTGTTAAAAAAATATATATATACACATATATGTACAGTGGGTTAAAAAAGCATTTATACACCTGAAATTATTAATTTGATTAAATAAAACCAAAATTAACAAAAAAAAAACAGCAGAAGAGAAATTTTTACTCGTGTCTTCGAATTTGTTTGGGTTCGCCCGGCTTAACCCAAAGATAATCCAAAAACATTTTTCGTTCGTATTTTTCTGTTTATTTGGGTTACCCCTAAACCCAAAAAAGGACGAATGAAAAAATACTTTCGTTCCTGTTTTCTCAAGATTTTTGTAAAGATAAAAAAATGATCAAGAACATTTTATTTTTTCTTTAAAAGATAATTAGAAAAAGACAGGATGCACAAATTCTTGTTTGACCCACTGTAGCTTGTAATCTTGGTTCATCAGTCTCTCAATCGCTTGAATTCGCGTACGTTTCGCTCATCGCTTCAATTCCTTGACTATAAAAATATATTTACATCAGCCCTCGTGTGTTTCGCGAATTGTTTTTACGATTCGCACAAACCTTGCGATATTTGTAATAATAATAAAAAAAAATATATAACCAACGAGATCTCGAAGTATCGTGGCATTATCTACACATTTCGTTTCTCCCATTCTTACGACACGTATGTACAAGCTCGCAGGGATTCTGAAAGCGTGGCAAAAAATTTCGTCGTTGCCATATTCGCGTTAATGTACAATATTGATAACAGTAACAATAGAAAAGAAATAACAAGGGCTGTCACTGAAGGAGATCGTAGAGTGCGGTGATGTAGGACTGTGCCATTTGAAGAGTCTCGTACTTGGAGAGTTGTCTGTCATTGCCCAAAGATGGTAAATAAGTGCGTAGCCTATCGAATGCTTTGTTGAGATTCTGCATTCGTCTTCTTTCCCTGGCATTGGCAGCTAATCGTCGTTTCCTGACTACGTTCGAACTGACGTGTTTACCGGGTCTCCTTCTGCCATTGGGTTCTTCGATTTCGCTGTTGGCACCATCGCTCTCAAGATCCATGTCCATTCCATCGGAGAATTGACTGCTCGAAGTGCTAACGACGCTTCTCCTCGACGAATGAATCTTTCCCTCCCTGTTGTCCTCTTCTTCGTCCTCCTCGACTTCCTCTTCTTCCTGATCTCTCGAACGTCTAAGTTCAACGTGAACTTGAAGCAAACTGGTTGCTTCCTCGTTCGAGTGATCGACGACTCTCGAAAGATCGCTACGGGCACGCGTGGAACGTTTTGAATCTTGATGCACCTGATGTTGTTCCGGTTGCTGGATCAACGCGGTGGTTCGATTGGAAGCAATAGAGATTGGACTGGTGACAGGATTGATGAGAGATTCCACGCAGTGTTCGGAAACGATCGAACCGGAAGTCGTTGATGGGCTGACCGATCGAAGACTGGCTGGTGGACTAGGGGTGTGCCAACCGTCGCTGTTGTTGTCGTAAGCTGCGCAGCGTGGTTGCGCAGTCATCATCGAACTCACCGGTGGCAGTATAACGCTTTTTTCCTTCATAAAGTACTCCGGTAACTCCAGATAAGTTGGGGTACCCTCCTCTTGAGGTGGGAACATGTAACCGTAACGAAACATCTCTTGAAGCTCCATTCCCCACACTGATCAACCAGTTTTCCCCTCGAATTACCCTTAAATCCTATACCGCCCAATCTGTTTTTTCGACACACTGATAAACACGCACTTATCAACACTGCGTCTTCGATTGCGGACTATTGACCAATCGACGGAGTCTCGGCGTTCACCAAGTTTTTTTCGTTTTCGTCCGAATATGCTCGCTCGGTACGGCTCGAAGGGATTCTGAAGCTTTTCGTGGCTAACCGAGGGATTTATGCGCTCGGGGTACGAGACACCCTCAACCAGCACGTGCCTCACGACCAATCGGACTAACCACAAAAATCCCCACCAAATATCCGTTCGTCCATAGGTGGGGAGGCTTAAGGGGGGATGGAGGCACTAAGGGAGACACGAAGACGGAGAGAGGACGATGCGCGAGCAACAGGTGGTACCGATCTCTGAGGGTCCCGTCAGCGGCGCCTATACCTGCTACATGTGTATATATCCTTCCTCTAATACGATTCTCACGAGCACCGAAATTCTCGTCTCGTTCTACCCCTCCACTTCTGCTCTTTCTCTGTTTCTCTCTCTTTCTCTCTCTCTCTCTCTCTTGGATATATATGCACCCTTCGCCTCACGTCTGCATTGGTTGGGGCTCGTATGCCAGTTTATTGCGTGATGAGGGCGCACGACACGACTTTGATCTCCTGGACCGGAACACGAGCGTGGAAACGAAATCGGATGATACACTGAGAGATATAAATCAGACGAATTTATGTTTCTTCTCTGATTGATTTCGTTTAATGAACAGCCGTGAAGAAAATATGATTTTTCGTACATATGCCGCAATGTTTGGGCTCTGATATTAATACAGTGCAACCAGAAAGTATTCGGACACTTTGGTTTTTTTTTTGACAATTGCTTTGAACGAATTAATGATGTATACATTAAAGTTGGGTTTATGAATTGTTTACTAAAAGGATAGAGATTGTGTGGAAAATGTTTAGTTTTTATAATATTTATGGATTATTAGTGAATTCAGAAAGTGTTCGTACAACTAGTTTATTTATCGTAAATTTAAACGAACAAATTCTATGTGACCTTTGTGTATATAGATTATATGGCAAATATAAAATTTGATAATGTATAAAAGAAAATTATTTGTACAATTACAATCATGATAGAAAATTAAATATGTATCAAGTTTGGGACGATAATTAATACTTGGTGTGGATCCCTTTAGCATTAATATCAATTTGCAGTATCATATGAATAAATAAAAACTCTTAAAAGTCTGCCAAATGGACCAGGGGTAAATAAAATATTTTTAAATTATTTGCAATGCTTTTAAATCCCGAAAAAGCCATAACACCAAGCTGGCGATTCAATGTGAATTTCGTCAACTTTATTTTGTGTCTTGTGGAAAATAATTAAATGTGAGGAATAAATTATTCGCGAAAGACGATTTGTATTTACTGAATGGCTGGAGGATCGAGCCCGGTACCTCCATTATTTTGATAGGTCAGAAAAGAAGATTTTCGTTGGTAGAAAGGAAACTTGATTTTGTAACGTTTCCACAGGAAGGTTCAACCTGTTGGCATCTGAATACAATTTCACGTATTCCGCGTTACGATTTCGTGAATGAATTTCCTGAATAACATCCATAAAAATATATAGTGGTATCTTTTACCTGGCTTGCGGTGAGATATTATTTATTCAAGTATCGTTTCATTTATTTTCCTTCGCGCTTTTATGTCCCTGAAGGCTTGGCGAGCAAAAGATAGGGAGAGGAGAAAACACGATGTATTTTGGCTGGTAAAAGTACGAAGCTGACAAAAGATGCAATTTCTGCCGATCATTATTATGACAAATGGTGAAAAGGACAAGCAAATATACCCAAGCCCATACACATACATATTTAAGGTCGGTAGACATTTTGACCAAAGTGTTATTGGTCATTGGCTATGGATACAGGTACCCCAAGAAATGCATCGTGCCAGTGGCTGTTACATTTTTTGCCTACAACAATATCGAAATTAATCGAAGATTCTCTCGTTGCGATTCTTTTGAATACGGTTCCCAAAAACTCCCCCCTCCGATCAAGCTGAAATTTTGCATAGACCGTGTTTTTAACATTCTAAGAGAAACCCTAAAAGGATTTTTGGCAACTAGCCATAGTTTCTAAGGTGTTGAATTTTAAGTTTTCGACTAAGATTCCGAAAAGCCTCCACCCTGCTTCCATCCCCTGAGCTGAAATTTTGCACGCACTTTTCTTTTAATATTCCGAGAGAACCCCTAAAAGGATTTTTGACGACCAGCCGTAGTTTTTGAGGTGTTGAATTTTAAGTTTTCGACTAAGATTCCGAAAAGCCTCTACTCGGCTTCCATCCCCTGAGCTGAAATTTTGCACGCACTTTTCTTTTAATATTTCGAGAGAACCCCTAAAAGGATTTTTGGCAACCAGCCATACTTTTTGAGATTAAGAATTAAAAGGACAGTTTTAAGGCAGATCGTAAAAAATCTTTCGATTAGATGTCACACTTTTTCAAAGATCTTCGAAAGACCTTCACTAGACCAAATAAGGTAATACGTTTTTGCGAAGAACCCTGGCCCTGGCAACTCTTGGGGTTGGAAAAAAGGGAAGAAGAGAGCATTAGATATTTACCGAGGGATAATGGCGACATTTTTGGTAATCCTGTATATAGATAAGAAACAGCGTGGACCCAAAGGAGAGAAGGATCGTATCTTGAGCACAAAAAGGGTGCAAATACCTCGGGGGCGTAAGGTCCAGTTACATCTTTCCTCGCTCAATTAGCGAAAACAGGTAGGATAAAGTTTGCGGTTACCAGCGACGGTGGTCTCTTTTCGTCCTGGCAACCCAATCTCTCTCCTTCCCACACTATCTTCGTCCCCATTCCCTCGTAAAAATGCACAAGAGACATTGACATGCACCGGCTTTTTACTTCTCTCCAAAAATTTCACACTTTTCTTTTTAGTCTTTATATTTTTGGTAGCAGTGCAATCCTATCAGCAACGAGTCACCGATAACAATAAATGATAAATGTTTTAACTCGAAAAATGAGAGTGAAGCAGATTTTTTTGCAATCACATTAAAACGTAACAAAAATTGCTTCGTTTAATTTATTATTTTTTTATTTATGTAAAATTATATATCGTGCGGTTGTGATAAATCGCTAAAGAGTTCTTTAAAATGTTAACTTCATTTACGCAACTCAAATTTGCTAAAAGAATAGTGTACGAATTTTGAAATTTACCAATTTCAAGATTCACACAAATTTGGAATTTATAAATTAAAATTTCTTTACAAATTTAAATGTATACATTTTAACAGATTTCAGGGTTTTTACGATTTCAGAAATTTTGAAAAATCTCAAAGTGTTAGAGACTTTCGTATTTTTTTCAATATATCATGCATACCGTTTTTATAAATAAAAATTTCTTTACAAATTTCAATGTATACATTTTAACATATTTCAGGATTTTTACGAATTCTAAAATTTCGAAAAATCTCAAAGTGTTAAAGAATTTTGTATTTTTTTCAATAAATCATGCATACCTTTTTTTGTGACATATAATTTTCGATAATTATCGAAATGAAAAATTGAAAAAATTAATTCATTGCGTTTCAACGATGCAACGCTCCAACCCAAACAAACTTCATCCCGATTATTCGAGCATGCGCGAAACATTCTGGATTAATTCCCAAAGTGCAAAATATTGGGAGATGAAAGTTGTCGGATGATGGCAGATGTGGGGTGTACATATACATTGATCATCTAAGATCCTTGCATGGCATTTTTGGTGGTTATGCACGCGAAGGGAGGGCGAAAGACAGAGCTGCAAGGAGAAGGGGAGGGGGGGGTGGAGTGTTGAATTTCGCAGTTCCAAAACCACCGGTTCATCCCTCCTCCTTCCTCTACCATCCTCTTTTGATCTTCTTCATTTAATTCACGATGGTATCGCTAAAAACCTCTTCTCAAGTAGCCGGCAGGTTGGTACGGTGATAATCTTCAGGGTACTTAGGCGTACTTACCAATGAGTATAATACGAGTTAAATTTGAATACTCGTGTCTAACTTGCACGTGAAGGGATATAACATGAATTAAGGGGGACCGTAACCTGACGGTAAGAAACGTAAGCTTTTTTTCTTAATTTTTAAAATTAACTTAATCTTTTTTTGGCATCAATTGAAGAAATGTTATTCCATGTACATTTGAGTTGATTCGAGTACATTTTTTATTGGAAAAAGAAACAATAGTTGAAGTACAGTAAATGGCAGAGGACATCGTAGTCTTCGTAGTGGGTTTATTTGGGTTTGTTTCGTCTAATACAAAAAAATTAAATTTGCTCTTAATTCGTATTAATATCGCTATTGTTAAGCGTAGCCGTTTTGGATTTTGTTTATTTTTCGAAATATATCGCCACGTTTCGAAATAAAAAGTATTATTTTCACGTGAAATTTTTTTGTTTAAAATGCTTTGAGAAATAGTGATTTAGAAAAACACACAAAAATTGCTACTCTCAACGTTCGCTATAACAATTAGAAAACTTTCAAGCAGAAATGTTGTATATTCAACTTTTATTGCTCGAGTTATCGTTCTCACCAGTTCGAAAAAAGTCGTTTCGAAAACAACGCTTTATGAATTAATTAGCAAGGACTATCATTTACACCTTTCTACTAAAACGGCTGTAACTCTGTATTTTTTCTGTATTATTAAATAATTGTTTATGTAAAAATTTTCCACAATACGTGCTACAATAAAATGCCAAAAAAAAACTTCGATTTTTTGAAGCCGCCACAGTTGGCTCGTTCCTAATTGCCGGTGTTACACGAAAGGAGAAAGCCAACAAAAAAAAAATCCTTCTCGATCCCATCACACCTTATTAGTCATACAAATGACGATTAACGAGGAAGAAATTGGTGCACAAAAAAATTGAACGAAAAAAAAAAGTGTGGGAAGTTCGTTACCGGTCTTTGTTGTTTTTTTCTCGTACTTTTTTTTCATCGTCTACAATATTTCGACCACCAAGAGGCAGAGGAAGGAGGTAACCCATATGATCGCCACGCCCGAAATGGCAAAAGTGTTCCTCCTCTTGACGGGACTTTTCCCCTGGTGAGAAAGGTGCCTGATCGATAGAGGGTACAAGACCCAGCAGCACGCGCAGTTTGTGTGTGCCTGTGTATTTGTGTTTTCGTGTCATGTGGACTTTTCATTGGTGCTTGATCTCTCCAGTCCTCGGGGTAAATGGAAAATTGATAGCTCGCATCTATCAGAATCCAGTTCGTTAATCTCCGGAAAGTGAAAACCGATAATTATATATTAGCTTCGTACATTTAGATACACGTTAATCCGTCGAAGTTAATTCGAGGACGCTGTACACGGATTCACGCCAATTTCATCAACTTTTCACCGCAAAGTTCAAAGAAACTCAAATTAATAAGAAACACTTTGTTTGGGTTTGTTTGGGTTATTTTTCTTTGATGAGAATATCAAAGAAAAATACTGAAAAAAATACTTAAAAAATATAAGTTATAAACTTTTATTCAAGTTCACTATTCAGAGATCTGAAATGTTTCAACACATGCTTCTAAGAGGTGACAATATACGATTCACAAAAAAAAACTTATTTACTGAAGTTTTTAACTTTTTCACATAATAAAATCAATTGAAGACTAAATAGAACAAAATTTCTATGTAAAAACATATTTGTAAAAAAACAGACTTTTATTTAATGTTCTAAAAAATAAAAAATAATTTGTTACCGAGTTATTTATATGTGAGTGTAAATAAAAGCTTGAGGCGCTCAAATGATAAATGTTTCATCAATTTGATCATCTTAATTTTCTAAAACGTATTTAATGTAGTAAAATAGTAATTAGAGGAATTATTATCATGCTTTCGTCTTCAGTTTCAGGATTTCTAATTGAAAAAACTACAGTCGTTCCACAGTAACTTTTGAAAAATGATTCCCGTGACTTCCGGAGCTTAAATCCACCGAGGAAAATTTAAAAGATTCGGAAAAAAATCTTTCATTGCTTTGCAACGATGAAAACGTTTCTAATTTGTTAGCTTCGAAAAATCGTTATTCAACATTGGCAGCCAACTGTCGAAAAAGCGTGTTTTCATAATGTATCGAACATTCTTAAAATCACATATTTTCAAAATCACATATTTGCAAAATCACATATTCAGATTTCAAGCCAAAATATTAAAATACAATTTGTTCTTAATTACTGAATGTTCATGAATTTGTGAATTTTCAATGAAAATTAAACAATATGCAGCTCGAGCTGGCACAATGCATCTCCCATACGTACGAGCCCTACTTAACCTTACTTTTTTTTTAAATTAAGAAACGAATTGCTATAAATTCGTTGAAACTCCTCATTCGGTGCGCAGTCAGCGAACAAAGATGGAAAAAAGAGTGGGAGGTTATTCGAATATGGCCCTTAAGAAACTTTACCTGGGATCCGCCCTGGGCGTGAGCTGAGTAATTAAATATAAAGTGAACTCATTTGCGGACCTCACTCGGTGGCAAATAATACGTTTGGGGGGGGGGGGGGGGGGGGGGGGGGGGGGGGGGGGGAGGGGGGGTTCGTTCACACAACTAGGACGTTATTTATGAGAGCCCTATATAATGCCTGGACCATGTCGATCTCTCAAAAACTGGTCTATATAAAAAAGGACAGAGAGAGAGAGAGTCAGAGGGAAAAATAATATATGATGTTGGACAACATCTAACGAAAAAATTCAGATCCTAAAGTTGGTGGGTAGTCCGAGGTAATGAACAAGAAAATGCCCAAATGGACATCAAGAACTTTTCATGTATATATACAGTCTTGTTCAAAAGTATGAAGCACCCTGTAAGCTTTTCATCTGGAAAAAAATCGCAACGAAAAAATGTCGTTTTTTCAAAAAAAAAAAATGGATATCTCTGTGAAAAATGATTGAAATCTTTTGTAAAAAAAACAACACTGCAACTAAGGATATTGTTTTCGTATAACGTCTCAGTAAATTATGATGTTAGTATTTTCCAAAGTGCTGTATGCGATTTTGGAAAGTGCAACGATCGTGAAAAACTGGCATTTTCGAGATGACGTACCTGGTGCAAAAAAAATCGCAAAAATACAAACAAAGAAGGAAAATGAAGCTGGCTTTGATCGCTTCAAAACCTCATTTGGTAAATTCGTGCGCTTTATTTTTCCGGCGAGATATTTGATTTTTGGTCCGGATAGAAAGCTTACAGAGTGCCTAATACTTTTGAGCAAGACTGTGTATACATATACTATAACCTTTCCGTCCTAAATAGAGACGTTCTTGACCTGACCGAAAATCAGTGTGGTCCAGGGCTTATGAACTAATGATCGATCGCAGAAGATTGACGAGGTCGAGAGGGAAAGAGAGAGAGAGAGGGAGAGTGAGAGAGAAAACTAGAAAAACATGGCAAATTTTTCGACCACACTCGAGGCAAAGGAAAAAAATTATCCGAAGGGCCTTCGCGATAGCTTTTTCGTCTTCTTTCGTGGTTTCTTGAACCGAAAAAGCAGAACCGAGACCAGAAGCCTTCGGGTTTGCTCGGAGGCCACCCTCATTTTGCGCTCTTCATCATTTTTTTATTCTCCGAACGTCCATTATCGCGTTACGCGCCTTCTCTCGTTCCGCTACCAGATTTTTCACCATCATTACGAGGTATGGAGTGTGCGCGGAATATTTGGCCTTCTCGTGGAAAAAGGTGCTACGTTTCGGCAGAACATCCTGTTTTTCGTTGGGTATTTGATGAGCTGCGAGGTTTTCTGCGAAAATGGTCGGTAGTACAACAGGAATTGGTTGGAATTCTCTGCTATAAAATTGGACAAGAATGCTGGAGAATTATTCCAAATCGAAAAATTGAATCAATCGGTCCACCTAAGTTGACAAGCCTCCCATTGTCATATTTCGACCTCTGTTGTATCAATCTTTGACTTATGAGACTTTTATTTGGAGTATTACTGGGTGGGTATTAAAAAATCACAGAAATTCTTCAACATGTTAGGAATTATAGTTCTTTATAGAATAACGGGGTACGGTCTTTTTTACATTTTTTCCTTAATAATTTCCTAATTATAAACGCAAATCCGTTATTTTTGTAAATCAAAACTATGATAAAAATTCGTATTTAGACTTTTCGTTCCCTTCAAGGGGCTTCAATCTGGAGTTTTATTAGTAAAAACACGGGCAAGTGCGAGTGGGACTCGCCCACCGAGGGGTCCGTACAAATTTGCAGGTAAATATTATAAAAAGTTCAGGAATCCAGTCGCGCAGTTTTTCCGACTTTTTAAACGATTTAAATACAAATGTAGTTTTAGGTCGCCGCAATTTCGCAGTTTTAGGTCACCGGAAAATACCCTATAATTTTTTATTCCCTTGAGAGTTGAAATATAGGAACGTTTTTTGGGTTATAAACGGCCGTATCTTTTTTTTACGTTAACTTAGAAGTTTGATTTTTTCAGAGCTTCGAGAAACTGTAGACCCCAGTATATGGTTTTAATTTCAACTCGATATCTCCACGTGTTTCCGAGATAAAGGGTCTTGACCTAAAAATCATTGAATATTTCTCCTCAGCCTATCGACTATAAATTAACAATTAAATTGGTCATCCAGTAATATCTTAAGGGCATGACGAACATCGACATGACCTCACAAATTTTCGAAATTCGTTCTCTCGGCGTCGATTAAGTTCAGGACGAAAAATCAAGCCCTTGTAGAATTCATAGAGGCAGAAATAGATGCTTGAATTTTACGATAAAAATGTTTCGTCCTTGAGAAATTGCGATTTTTAAATTACGACTATCTCTCTCGCACTCGTGTGTCACGTGGTATGTCTTCGACAAGTCCTTAATTTCAAATAATCGCGGATACCTAAAAATGAACGATTCAAATACCATTTCACTTGGCATCAGCAATGAAGTATCGAGTCTTCGTAATTTCCGCGTTGAAACAGCGTTCCATGTCTGGGGTCGAAACAAATCACATCTCTCATCCCCAAATTCACAATTAAATAAAAATGAAACGGTTGTTAAAAATGAAATGGTTGTTAAAAATGAAATATTTCCAGCAGTCGTACAAAGTCCTAAAAATGTCTACACCGATACCTAAATTGACCATCGAGTTGTGAATAAATTGAAATTAAATGGTGAATCTTCATCGGTCTGAATTTCTTTCATCCGCAATCCTCGTTCGCCTTCGTCAATCAAATGATCCATTACGAATTTTATAATCGTACGTTACGGTGCATCATGAATTTTTTCTATGCACCGAACGATGGGAATTCACATCTGGGATCATCATTTTTACGATACTAATTATGCGCAGTGTGCAGGGAAAAATGATAGAAGGAAAAAAACTGGATGCCTCGTTACGAGAATAACGTATCGTAATACGTTACGTATCAAAACCGGGAAGTAAAACTTTACTCGGAGCTATACCTGTGAAGGGTTAAAGAGTGTAGACGATTTTGTAGAACCTAAAGGGATAACGTTTGAAATATTAAAAAAAAACCGAGTATGTTGTAGTAGGAGGAGGAAGGTCTTGGTCGACTTCGTAATTAGCTTAGCCCTAATAGAGCCCTTAGTACGTAGGGCTGAGAGGGCGCCCTTTTTTCTCCGATATATTATATTAGCATAAATCAGAAAAACTGCTTTGGCCCTCAACCTTCATTTTTATTACGTTCTAATGTACCTTCTGATAGACAGTCCAAATTCTGATCAAAGAAAGCGAAAACATCTTGACGTTTATATCGAAACGAGATATTCGTTTTCATTGGTTCGGGAGAACCATTGAGAACTCGTAAAAATGTGGAAAATCGACATTAACGCCCTCATATTGGATTTTACGTTCACGATTTTAACTCAGTTTTATTGACGATCCCTATAAGACTGAAAAGGAAATAAAAATGACAGGAAAGAAAAAACGATTATCGAGCAATATGGAATATTGGATCGTGGGTAAAACGGGCACACTCATTCATGGATATCGAGATTCAAGCTTTTTTTTTTTCGAAAGGCCCTTTAATATTCAATGAGAAAATTGAATATAGTGTTACCAATGATTGTTCTCGCTGACGTATATGCAAAGTATAATGGTCTCTCGCATCCTGTGTGGTCCGGCAATCATATACTACGTTACGTATATGAGTCTATATATGCGTTATAAAGCACACAAATTAGATATGGGGGTATAACAAAAATTCATACCACTTTACTTTTTAAACTCTTTCGGACGTGGCCTATCTTCGCTTCGTAGAATAATTTCGCGATAGGGATTTTGTTGATGATGACTTTTTTATTTGTTGAAGGTTTTGAGGTTTCCTCCAAGCTCATTGGGCTGCGATTGAGTCCATTTTATTTAACGATATCTTGGGACAATGAGAATTTGTTATGTTATTTTATATATAATAATCAATAGTTGAAGTACAATAAATTCAAAAAGGTACGTTTTGTAGAAATTGGCCCTTTTTTAATAGGACTGAAATCTTTGGCTTGATTAATCGGAAACAGAGAATTAAAAATTGCCCTTAATTTGCATCTATATCGCTATTTTTAAGCGTCGCTCTTCCTGATTTTGTTCATTTTTTGAAACATGGTCACGATTCGAAATTAAAGTATTATTTTCACCTAAAATATTCTCAGTCGAGATGCTGTAGAAAAAGTTAGGTAATTAAAAAAAAACGACTACGTATAACTATAGCTATTATAATTACAAATAAATTCGTAACAAAAATTTGCATATCCGACTATTATCGGGTTGTCGTACCGACCAGGTCCATTAAAAAGTGGTTTTCAGAAAAACTCTGTACCTTCTTACTAAAAGTGCTGTAAGTCTATCCTTTTTCCAAATGACAAAATAATTTTTGGTATAAAACTTTTCAAAGTACCTAATGCAAGAAAATGAAAAAAAATCAATTTTTCGAAACGGTAAGCGTGAGGTTCACCCTTAACCAGACTACAATAGATTTTTCTTCCGATTTTTCGATCTTCGGATATATTATATTTCATTCTTGACCCGCGCCACAGAAAAATACGAAACAACGACGGAGTGATTTTTGTGAGTTAGAACGAGAGCGAGAGAGATGGAAAAAGACATTTTCGTGGTCGTTGGATGAAAATCGTACTTAAGAGGAAAAAAGGATCTCGGAAAAACGGAGCACACTTATAATCCCCTAGGAAGAGGAAAAATAGGGGGACAGTGGAAGACCTAACCCCATCGTTTATGCTTCTACCGCGCCCCCATTTTTGGGTTAACCCTAAGGCGTTCTTAGCCTGTTTGCCCTGCCCGAAGGGAGGGGAGATCCACTACGTCTTGGCGGCATAGAGATTTCTCTGAGATGAAAACAAAGCGAGGGTGATATAGGGATGGAGAGAGAAAATAAGTGGACGAAAAGGAACCTGGGTCATCAGCCAATTTTTCCGATCTTCCGATGGTCCCTTGTCTTCCTCCACATTTTTATTAAATGAAAAAGTAATACAATAGATATTCTGTTTTGCCTGAGGTTTTAAATCAGAAAATTAAAAATTCTCTACAACTTGAAAATTTTTCAAATAAGTAAAATAATATTTAAGGGAATTGACTACAACAATATATTCTTAATAAACATTAGGAACCCTTCAATTTTCTGAGCAGCAGCTCCGAGCTTTTTTGAAAGAAGTCATTCTTGAGGTCCTTCGACCTGGATTAAGCTCCATCAACTAGGGGAGAAACTGCGTTATGATGGAATTACGATATTAGAAAAAAGTTTTTTTTTTATTCTCCATATTGTCATCAAAAACGTCACCAATTCCGAATATTCATTCAATATTTTTCTGAAAGCTAACGAAGGAATGATATATAAAAATGCGTGTCTCTAATTCGCATAATTTCAAAAATAAAAAAACCTTTCATTCACAATGTTTTATTTCTGAGATTATGCGAATTTCGGTACTGTATTTTCTTTCAGATAAGTATGAAAGCTGAAATACGTTGCTAGTTATCAGCTTTCACATTTTTCTGAGTGTTTATGGAGGTCATTTCAATGACCTCTAGAATGACCCCTAACAAGGCATAGATCGATTTCACGATCACCCTGTATACTAAAGTAGGAAAAAAAATAGGCTAGGTTCGCGCGAATGGCAAACCATTCGCGGCTCTCTAATCATAGACAATTTTTGCATTTCCAATGCAAAAATTTCATCTCGTTTCGCGTCGTCCAAACCGTTCAAATCTCCAAGTGGAATATTGAATCCGACCTCGTAGAATTTGCATAATTATGTCTAAACCGGGAGTCCTCATTTTTTTTGTTCAAATTTTCTCGCGATTTTTATTTGACCCTTCGTATTTTTTTTAATTTCTGTTTTATCCACTAGAATCGCTTCTAGTTCGACGATGTAGAACTTGCTTTTTTTTTGCCATTCTGGGTTTCACTCCGTCGTGGTCTAGCCGGAAAAAAAAAGAATCGGAAAAAAATAGCTCCCGTTACTGTATATGGATGCAGCAGAGACCCAAATCGATTATTCGTATTAAAATATCGCCCGGGGTACGGCACGCAATTAATCAATATTCTCGTATCGAGAGGGCTCGTGCTCTCCATGCTTGAGACCACAGCGCGACCACTTTTCGGTTCCTGCTTCTGGCGTTGTTTCAACCGCGCCACGTCGAACCCACACGTCAGACTTGCGCAGGACTCCTTCGTGCACCGTTCTAATCATTTTCTTCTCGGAAATCGAGCGTATATTAGCACCCTTGAATTTTTTTTTACATGAAAAAGCATCTTTTCCAATCGCTGCGTTACACTACACAAACAGGTATATTTGGATTGAATCGTACGAATATTAGGTGTAGTAAAAAATAATCCATTATTTTCTGGAGTCAACCAATGACAACATTTCACAACACACAATCAAAATCCTACTTAAGGGGGGAGACCGGTTTAGGAGGCCGAAATTTTCTTGTTTTTCGTGAATTTTTTACATAGGTTTAGGAGGCCGAAATTTTCTTGTTTTTCGTGAATTTTTTACATAGGGACGGAATAAACAGAATTTTTTTTAATTTGGGAATATTTCGTTCGTGTTTTGAAGTAGACTTGAGAATTTTTCCAAGTAATTTCCGCCGGAAATGTGTCGTTAGATCGCGCTGTCCATGGACGATTGCTATCGGAGTATTTTGCTGGTGGGCATTCCTGTGGTAGCAATTTTCATCCGTAATCATCACAATTTTTTTTTTTTCTTTAGCAACATATTTCCTAAGAATATGAACCTGATTATGTAAAAAAATATTGAAAATTGCATTTTTTTGAGGAGTTTGAAGACAATGTTATGTTTTTATACCATATTTTTTCACTTTTTTCGCATAAAAAAACGTATTTTTAATAATCATATAATCCCAGAATTCGTTTCATCTAGATTTGAATTGAATAAAGAATGTTCACACCAAATTTCAGAACGATTGGTCAATAACTTTTCGAGCCAAAATGCCCACAAGTTGAAAAAAAGTGGTTTCGAGAAAAACGCGTTTGAAAAACGCGTTTGAAGTGACGCCCGGACCGACGGGCGGTCACTTAACTCCTCATAGCATTGAAAATAATGCGAATTTTGCTTTTAAATTTTGACCACATATTCTTGACTACTCATACTAACAATTTATGCAATAAAAAAAGTCGATTTTTTGACCGGTCTAAACTGGTTTCCCCCCTTAAGAGTCGCACCAATCACAAAACTGTCGTTCAGACAGGTATATTTGGATTGAATCGTACGAATATTAGAAGTAGTAAAAAATAATCCATTATTTTCTGGAGTCAACCAATCACAAAATTTCGAAAAACGCAATCAAAATCCTACTTAAAAGTCCCACCAATCACAAAACTGTCGTTCAGTACGAAATCTCATCTTTCTAACGCCATCTAGTGTAACCCAATCGGACTTATACAACGCAAGATACAAATAATAAAAACCATCTACTGAAAAAATCATGGATTTCTTTTTACTACACCTAATATTATCAAACCTGGTGGGGGATGACATTTATAAAAAGACCACTTTTGTTTGGGTTTGTTGTCCACCCTGACGGCAACCGACAACTTCTTCAAACACGTTTCAAACTACATTTTTTCAACTCGTGAGTAGTCAATTCGAGTCGTTATAAACTCAGGCATAAGGATATGCAAGACTGCAATCAATAATTTTCATTATTTAAAAAAAAGTGTGAAAAATGCAAAAAAAATGTGAAAACTGCAAAAAAGTGCGAAAAATTGGGAAGTGCCATACTTGACCGTACTCTACTGAACACTTAACCCAAATGACTACGTTTTCAGTGTTGAATAGGTACCTCTTTAATATTCGATGCCGAAACGTCGAACCACTAGACTTCGAATATTAACGAAGCGTGTCGGTGGCAAATCGTTCGATTTCTTCGAGAACCCCAAACATATGTATAGAAACAGGGTGGGTTTGGGCATCCACGCGCAAACATGGAAAGTTCGCGTGTTCCATAAGCGTGACCCCAACGACGCAGCGATCGAGGAATGATCCGAAGGGCGACGGAATCGGGGGAAAAAGAGCGAAGAAAACAGGAGAACGGAAGGAAATAAGGAAGGACAAAGGGAGAGGGGAGAGAGAGAGATGGAAAGTAGAAGCACGCGCCAGCCACACGCCTCGTCGCCATGGGACGTTACCGATACATATACTGCGCAGTACCACCTGGGACAGTTGGCAAGCGGGAGAAGCTCAGGCAACAAGTGGGGAACCCTCGTTTCTTCACTTCTCACCAAAAATTTATCCAAAATTTCACCCCCGTAACCTCACTCTTGGCACTCTTACCCTCTGTCTCCTTTACGTACTCACTCGGTACTACGTCCCCTCACGTCACGTTTGTTTAACTCTTTCGTTGCACTTCGCTGACTGCATTTCAGCTCATCATTTCTCGTATAGGCAAGACCGGGGACAAAACAGTTTGTACTCCATCCCCGATTTTTCGGCAATTATAACATTTTTTATAAAATAAATACAGATATATTAAACTTTCGTTTATAGTCTAAACATGTGCTTTATAATTTTATCTAATATATTTCGGTTTCTGATTGTTATAAAGCTGCAGACAAAAATTGGAGAACGTATTTTCGAGCCCATGGTCAGGGCGAAAGTAACGAGGCGTGGGTTCAGCCTGATACCATATTAGTTCTGCCCAATAGTATAAATACAATGAAAAACAACACAAGAGTAAATCAAATTATTTTAATTCAAAGTTATAGTACAACAATAATAAGCTTCCTAATAAAGTTTCACTTGAGATTCGAGTTTCTATCAAGTCGAACATCAAGAAAAATGTACTTCTTGATGATTAGTTAATTAACCCATTTGGCGCTAGTGTACCTTATCAGGTACAGCGCTAAAAGTTAAGGTAGCTGTTAATTTTTTATAACAAACATAATTATTTGACAGTTGTTGGTAAGAAGACATGCAACGATAATAATCAATCACTAATATTGGAGGGTAGGTACGTTTAAACTGTCAGATCGAGGATTGTAAACTTCGAGTTTTGCGACGATAACGAGTAAATAGGATCAGATTGATATTTCTATTGTTTAAAATAATATATTTGTATTTCAATACATGTTTTTTTGGAAGCATATATCCGTGGCTATAAAATAAATATTGAATAAGAGGTTTGAAACTTGTTTTGAAAAAAATATATGCTCTGATATACAACTGTACCCAATTGTGTACACCCCCCTCAAGGGGAGCCTAATCATGGTTTTTGTATTTTTTTGTACTTTTACGTACTTTTGGTTTGTAAACAATATAAAAATAAACATTTCATGAATATATTATGGCTAATTTCATTTTGGCGGTTAATGGGGTAACAAATTAACGCGGGTGCGGAGATTGAACTCATGCACGTGGGACAGTGTAAGCTGACAGACAACGATCGCACGCGTAGCTACGGCTATTGGACAAGGCTACAGAACGTTTGTTACTTTAGACCCGCCGTTACTTTTGTCCCCGGTCTCCCCTACGTATCGAGAGACCGACGTTCGAGAAAACAAAATGAATTTTAGTTGACGGGAATGAAGGTTCCACAAACTCGACTTCCTGGCCTAAATGAAAATTGAGAAATTATCCGAGTTAAACTTATTTTCTGCTCACGAAGCAAAAGGTTTTATAGCGAAACTTTGTATGATCCATGTGAGCGAAAAATGGATCACACAAAATTGTCCATTTTTAGGTCTCACGAATTATCCTCTGATTACGAATAATACGATTTGTATTTTTTTTTTGATACAGCGCCTTCAATTACTGATTTTGATACAACGATTTGAATGACCGATAATTTTAGGTAATTTGTACTTGTCGAATGTAATTATCTCGCAGTTGGATTACTCCTATGGCAAAAGTTAAAGATGACCAACGAGAATTTCAGTTATTACTTAAACAACAATTTACTTCGTAATTCGTAATAATCTTTCATAAAAAAAATGTTTCTTTTGAAAAAAAAAAGAATTTCTTCAAGTATTAAATTGCATGCTTTCGAGAATTCGAGAGGCGAAGCGATCAGTGAGAAAAGAGTTTGAATATGATAGAAGACGTGTCGGAACGTTTACACGCGACGTTTTGGCCCACGGAGATGAATCCGGTAGTCCGAAACGCGATTATCGTAGCGCTAAACGTGAAGAAAAAAAAAAACGAAATCACATACGAATGTTGCGAAGAGTAAAATGCACGTTGGCAAATTGCCAACACCCGGGCATCAAAAGATCGGATAAATCTGTTCTACTGCTAACTAGGCGGCACAATGAACGAAAGAGTGAAAGGAACGAGATTGAAATTTCGTTGCGTGACAGACGCGGTCTCGAAATAAAAGTATTCCTATAACCACAGACCTCTTTTATGTTTGTTGAGAAAAATTGGAATGAAAATACATGAAACTTCACGACAATGTATACTCACGTGACTCCGTGGAACCGCTTGGGTAGTCTTAGAAAACGAATGGGTTTGTATAATGGCTTTTCAATAGAATAGTAAGCGAAAGAACCGCGTCCCATTGTTGGCTTTGCCACACTGACATAAATCATTTGTACCAATCAACTAAATGCGGCACATTCGACGCATCCTTGTTACAATGCGCTATATGTTTATTTGTTTCCGGCAAAATTGTTATTTTGCTTTGAGAAATTGTTATATTTGAATACCTGTCATCCCAATTGGGATTACTTCCCATTAAACCTTTTTTTTTCGAATTAAAAACTAAGGAATCCAAATTGAATAAACGTTTTAACAGAGTCTTGCTATTATTTATCTTTCATTTTCTTATCTTTATTTATCCATCTGCATTAATATACGAGATACAATTCATTCGTGATTTTTTTTTCTAGGGGTTAATCCCACGAACTATTTCATCAAAATTCTTTGATCTAAAATAACTATACAATTTGTTTAAAAATAGCTCAAAATCGATATATTTAAAAAAATTGAATTGATACATAGCCACATTATTTGCGAGTGTCATAGGCTATATTTTGTTTGAATAAAAAACAATTTTCGGGCCGAAATCGCAAAATTCATTATTGTTTGTCATTTAAAAAATTAATAATTATGTGACATATAGAAATATATATAAAAAAATGTACTGAGTGATCTATCAACGCTCATCCTACACCTCTGGAGTTAGAAACTCGACATTTTTACAGTGTGTACCTTTCATGACGTAAACAGCCACTACATAAGGATTTTTGAAATTCTTCCCTCAAAAGAGTTAAGAAGAAGATGTACGTTTCTACGAAAAACCAATATTTCCAAAATTAAATCTACGAAAATTCTTATTTTTTAAATTCAGCTAAAAATTGAAAATGACGTGATTCATCATTTTCTTTAAAACAACCTTTACGGTGATAAACTCGTGAGCGCAAAAAATTCAAAAACGTTAACAATTTTTCAATATTCTTCCAGTGACACCTGAATCCTTAGTTTTTTCCAAAACGCAAGAACCTATAAGTGCAATCGATTAAGGTCGGATCAAGAGTACGAGGATACAATTATTTTTTCGATAATTAACGAGAAGAAAAGAAAGCTGAAGGGTGGGGGTTCGAGCGCGTGCCGTGTCGGTTGCGACCCTCTCCATTTTTCCTCAGGAAGTTGGATACAATAGTAAAATGCGCATTAGTGCGTTACGCGTCTGCGCTCGCGGGAAGGAATCGAACCGCGAACTTCCAATGAGGGCGCTTAACGGCCACCTGATTTGTTTTTTTTGGCCCGTTTTGTTTTTTCTGTGTTTTTTTTTCCACAGTAGTTTGGCCCTCAAGAGAGAGAGAGAGGAGTCAACGAAAAAGAGAGAATGGATACGAAGAGAGTTTGGTGGCTCCTTCGAAGACTCAGGCCTGCTCGCCGTATGCTTCCCATATGGCTGTGCTACCTTCCTCTATAAGAATGAACCTATCCCTGAAGAATCGGCGGAAGGAGCATTCGGAACAAGCCGGCAACGCGCCACTGCCAGAAAATGCACCACCGCGAGAGAAGGGAGCACCAAAATGGAAAAAAAAATTAAAAAAAAAAAAAGAAAAATCTCCAACCACCGTCTTTTCGGCGTATATCCGTATCCCCCATTGCTTTCTCATTGCCTCTCGACCTGCTCATTCTCAGTCCTTAACGTTTCCTCGCTTCTCCCTTTGCGATCTTATTGTAGGCAAAGAGGAGAGAAGACCTTCCACGGCTGGTCCTGTATGGGCTTTCGCACTCGCTTGCTCTACTTCCACGTTTTTTTTTTTTTTTTTTTTCGTTTTTTTGTTTTTTTTTCGGTCCTCATTCACACGCACTCCGAAGGGAGAAAGCTTCGCGCGAGCCTCGATCAACGAGCCGCGAAGGCACTTCACGCTCGGGCGACGAGCACGTGTCGACTAATAAATGATGACTGGCGATACCCGGTGGAAAATCGTTACGATACGCATCCTCGCAAACTATTTTAAGCTATTTCGTGGTGAAACTGGGGGAATTTTGTTCAAAATGACATAGTTTTTGTTTTGTGATGAATGAACGATCTGTTTCGACACCATAGGAATTTAATTTCGAACGTATGTTATTGAAGTTTTATTATATAATGAAATCAAATCGAATGCAGGACGTGAGATATAAAATTTCAAAGTCTAAGATGTATTGAATGAAAATTTTGTTTATTTGTTGTGAAAAAATAATTTTGAGGTTAGAATTTACTTTGTCCAGTATTCGTGACCTACAATGATCTTAGATAACGAAAAAATCGTTCAAATAGATAAAATCTTATCTGATCGATATTTTAGCACCAGACTTCAACGAAGTCTGTTCTTTTTTTTCAAATAGTTAGTAATCATGAAAATATTTACTACGTCCTAGTTCGTATGGCGGCAATACTGGATTTCGATACTAGCGATAGGGGAATTGTGCTCAAAATGACACAGTGCTTATATCTGTTAAACTAACTGCACCACAAGTACCTCGATGACGTTTACATGTCGGCTCACAGACGGCGACACCACTCAAAACATTAGTGACAGCCCGCTTGCGTTGTTTGGATGTGGTGAGCACTGTTTTCGTTTCGTCACTCAAAAAGATTTTTCCATTGAAAAAGTTTCGGCCTATGAATTTTTATTATGTACATTTTTTGTTGTATTGCTTACTTTGTTATAAACTGTGATTAATATAGTCTATGAATATCGAAGAATTATTTAAATAATCTCAAAGTATTTAGTCACAGGTGGCGGCAAATATTGTTGACTTCGTAGGGTAAGATGACGTAGCACCCATTGGCTTGAGATGGCATAGTGTCATCTTATCTTACATAATTGGCAAAATACCCAATGCTCTTCTGGCTTCGATTTACTATATAACTCGTTGCAATAAAGGCATGCAGCATCTGAGTCATCAATAATTACAACTTAGATGCTGCATGCCTCTATTGCAACGAGTTTTATAGTAAATCGGAGCCAGGAGAGCATTGGGTATGTTTCCAATTATGTAAGCGATGGTTCCACATTCCACGTGCTGGCGTTTTAGCAAGAAGGTGTTCAAATGCGAATTATGCACTGAGAACTAATCTATGTCAACTTAGACTTACGTGTGTCATTTTACCCGCTTCGACATGATTGGTGTTTTTGTTATTTCATTTCCGTTTTGTTATTTAGTTAAGCGCTAAGATACGTTTGTATGCTTTGTAAATAAACGTTTTTAATTTGTACCCTTTGATTTTTTTTATCACCTTTGAATAAGCAAATATTTGCCTCCAAACAAAAAGTATGTCATCTTGAGCACAATTCCCCTACTTATTGGTGCCTGCAGGATGTAATTGCGATTTTTGTAAACCGAATATTTGAAAAGGTACCGAAAGTGTGCCGTCTTGTCTGACTATGTCATCTTCAACACAATTCCCTCCTATTGGGCTGTAGTTTGCGCTATTGAACCTTCTAGATATCTTTTTAACCTTTTAAATACCTTTGAATTTAAAATCAATTAAAATACCTTTTACTTAAATACTTTTTAAATACCTTTTAAAATAACCTTTTAAACATCTAATCTATGCTACTGCTCAAAATGCTTCGAGTCTGTTGTGATAAATAATCTTGCTCCAATGCTGAACTGAATTTACCTTCAACCTAGTCTTTTCCATTCTGCGTTTTAGTCACTTTATACCATACAGGGTATACCTAACAGTCGTAAGGTTTGTGAAGTGTGGCACACTTTTGGGCACGTTCTTCTAAAATCCTGCTGACGATGGCATCCAGACCACCACGTCGTATTCTTCCGATTCAAGGTTGGGACTACATTAATTTACATAGTAGCGATAATCAAGTATTCCCCAATATCCCGTTGGAAATCGAAATAGAATTTTCAAAAGGGTCTTTTCCCGTAATGTCCGATAATCGGTAAGCGTTTATACGAGTAAAAGAGATACCCGGACCGAAGCAGGTCGAAGACTCCACGTACAGGCCGGAGGGAAAAGGAAGCATCGAAGTTGCGGGCCCATTTTTGTTTTCGGGGGCGGCATCGTTCATCGAAAATTGGACAGGGCCGTGAGATTTATAGCGCCCCGGAGCAATTACCCTACCGGTATCCGGATCATCCTTCCGGAGATTACGACGGTGCTGTATAGTTACTGCGCAGTTGAACACAAGTCTGCTCGAGCTTGGACCAGGTTCATTCACGTTTATACTTGTTTTTACACATTTATAAGCTGACAGCAGAAGCCAAGATGACCACGCGATACACCATTCAATTTCATCGTGCTCTAAGCAGTGTCCTGTAGTTTTTAACGTATCCAAAGGATTGGGCAAGAAAATTGAAGACCCATCTATTTTCGGTGTGCTTCGTGGCATTAATAAGGGAAATCAATCATTCGTACCATCCATAATTATGTTATCAAAAACGAGAATGGCTCAGTTCTCGTTCCTCCAATTTTCATACTTATTTTTTATCAAGTGGAAACTTTTGCTGCCGAAGAAAATGATTTTGTAAAGTGTCAAGACGATTGCCAGTAGATAGAGTTGGCTCAGTGAAATTTGTGCCTTTTTTGCTAGAATTTATTTGTACAATTTTGTTATTACTTCAATGTATGAAATCACGTATTACGTCATTATATAACATTTTGTATGGATGTTATTGATACAATATCTCTCAATAATGGGTTCAGATTTATTTAGAGCCAAGCTTAGTGACCATATTTTTTAGATATTTATTATTTAGTTATTTTGATTTCATTTTTATGAATATTTTTTAGGGTTGGGTAGGAAACACGAACTTCGATTGACCAGAAGGCTCGAAATTCCGAAACTACAAATTTCCTAAAGGTCATGCCAGCAAAAGCACGAAATTTGTTTGGGTTTGTTTGGGTTCGTTAGTTTGATTTAAAACCGTTGATTTTAAACAAACCCAAACAAACCCAAAAATTTACAAAATTTCGGAGTATTCAAATTCGAGATTTTGAGCCTTCTGGTCATTCGAAGTTCGGGTTTCCTACCCCACCCCTATTTTTGATATTAATTAAAAATTTCTTTAAATTTACTTTCGAGCAAAGCAATGGCGAATCAAGAAGAAATCTAATAATACAATATCCCGATCTAGACCACGTCCAGGAAGGGATGTTTATAACCGTTGACCGGATGATCCGTATGCGACGGGCAGATTTTGCAGGCTCTCGCGCCAGGGCGCCGGAAGTGGGCGGCCACCAAGACGCCTCTCATTCGATATATGTGCTCTTCCGAGCGCGTTTATGGCGACCCTATCGCACAATCAGCTTCCTTAATTCAGCCACTTTTTTACATCTCCCTGGGAATTTTCGTACATTAATACGGTGAGACCCATGTCGTATTGGACAGGAGTAGGTCGTCTTATGTCGATACGGGGTGCGGTAGGAAATCCGAACTTTGAATGACCAGAAGGCTCAAAATCCCGAATTTGAATATTCCGAAACTAAAAATTTTGTTAATTTTTGGGTTTGTTTAAAATCAAGGGTTTAAAGTCAAAGTAACGAACCCAAACAAATTTTGTTAATTTTTGGGTTTGTTTAAAATCAAGAGTTTAAAGTCAAAGTAACGAACCCAAACAAATTTTGTGCTTTTTCTGTGCATGACCTTTAGGAAATTTGTAGTTTCGGAATTTGTAGCCTTCTGGTCAATCGAAGTTCGTATTTCCTACCCATCCCCGTCAAGACATCGTCTTTCATCTGGTATTTTATTTTTATATTTTGTAATTTAACGTATCACGACCTGGAATTGAGTCGATTTATTAATATAATAAACCTAAAGAATATACACTTGACTTCGAATTCATACGTTTTCAAATCAATTCAATATTTATCACGAAATAAAAAAACATGTCATCTTAAGCACAGCCCCCCCCCTGCGTAATGGAAAATGATGTTCAAACTTGAAACTATACAGAGACGAAAGTCTTCAGAGATTTTAACCCTTCGTCCCGACTCATATTTTTTCGGCACCTTCCATCCTGACTCATGGGTCGTTTTCGTCTTTGCGTTATTCGAATCAGTAAAAACGCTGTAAAAAATCTGAAAAAATTCATAGAGCTTCTTTCAACCTTCAACTTGAAGCCCCAATAGAAATATTTTGAAAACAAAAAATTGTTATACTTTTGTTATTGAAAATCTGAAGGTACCTCACGAAAAATGACAGCACTTTGAAATTTCGCTTGGGTCGAAAACGACCCATGAGTCTGGATGAAGGGATAAGTAATCTGGTCGATCTTGAGGAGACTGAGGGAAAACAAAAATGATTAACGTAATGGAAAGATTCGAGAGTTTATTGTCGACGAATGTACAATCTTCACGGGTTGTTTCACAGTTCCCAATGGAAAACGTTGGGATTCAGCTTTCGTATCCTTTTACTATTTAAACGGACTGTTCATGATTGGAAAACAAAGGAGACGGAGCTTTGAGCGCTGAAGACAAAAGATTTTCTGGGTTGGGAAGGGAGTGATGAGAAAAGGGAGATGGACCAGCCTGGGAGTTTCGTTCAGGGGAAGGAAAAGAAACAGTGCGCAAGGCAAATCTTAGATTCAAATATATTTTTTTTTTCTTTCTTAGGCAAAAACCGGGACTAACGAGATAACACGCCGGGATAAGATATGCCTTGTTGAACACGATCTGTTACGGGATCTCGATCACGATCTAGATCACGATAAAACGATGAGGTCCGTGACGGTTGACGAGCAAACCTGTTGTTGACCCGAGTTAGGGCTCTCGATCACGATAGGCGACTCAAAGTGGAAACTTCTCGGATATTCCCTCTGGTTAACCTAACGATCGGGATATTCGAAAGGGAGTTCACTTTTTTCGTGAGGAACGGGCTAAAATGGTCACCGAAATCCTCGTTTACGAGACAAATACCGACTGATCCGTACGTTTTGATAAGGACCAGTCTTGAAGTGAGTGCTACGAGGACAAAACGAATTTCCATTATTCGGATGCTAGTTGCACGAGCTTGTTGCACATCTCGCAAAATCCCCTGCGATTTCATAATTATGTAGATATCCCACGAAAAAAAGTATATAAATATTCATTGCCGATAAAAATAGCAAACCCATACAGACCCAGACATGGGGGTGGGGTAGGAAACCCGAACTTCGACCAGAAGGCTCAAAATTCCGAATTTGAATTCACCGAAACTACAGATTTCGTAAATTTTTGGGTTTGTTTGGGTTTGTTTAAAATCAAGGGTTTAAAATCAAGTAACGAACCCAAACAAATTCCGTAAAGCTTTACGAAATTTTTAGTTTCGGATTATTAAAATTCGGAATTTTGAGCCATCTGGTCAATCGAAATTCAGGTTTCCTACCCTGCCTCCAAGTCTGAAGTTCATCCAGATTGAATCAATCCGACTATTTAGACCTATATTAAGAAAGTTACTATATGGAATGGTTGAAGTCTTACTTTGCTGTAAATCATCATTCCACTAATGAAGATTAAGCAATTAATGTTTTTTCCTTACCTAAAGATTGTACCTACGCCCAATAAAGGAAAGGAAGTATCAGAGTTGTGGCTTTGAAACGAATGTAGGGGACCTGGGCTTAAGATGACATACTTTTTCTTCCATAATGAATATTTAATTTTCTTGACGTTCCATCAATACAAAATCAAGTAAATTATTCAGGGTTCATTATATAACGAAATAAAATCAATTACAAATCGTGAGATATGAAAATAAATATAAAAATAAAACCAAGTTGAAAATTATATATGAGTATGTTTGTACCATATCTGTACGCAGATTCCTGTTATTTGTTGTGAAAAAAAACCTTGAGGTTAGAATATCCTTTGTCGAGTATTTGTAAGGTAAAATTATCTTAGATAATAAAAAAATAGTTTAACTAGATAAATCGTATCTAATGGGTATTTTAGCACCAGGTAACAACAAAGTTAGTACTTTTTTGCACCTAATATTTATTTTTATTGTACAAAAATATTTATAACGCCGAAGCTCGCCTTCACTAGCGAGCAACTATTGTGCTTTTTACTTTTTACTGCCCGAAATCACATTTTCAATATTTATACTTTTGAATTTCTATAAAAGATCATAAACAATATTTTACGTAATGTTTTTAGCTTGAATATAATAATAATAATTTATAGAATTGAAAGAAGGCTTCAAATGTTTTCAAACGATACAGAGGTAATAATAAAATTAAAGGTTTTCGAATTTGGAATCATTTCACTTCGTACGTATGGTCTCCAACTTTCCCCTTTTCTCTTATTCCCTTTCCCCACTCTAGCCCATCTCCAGAATATTTTGTAAATATTTATGTATATGAAGGGCTATAAATCGACGTGAGCTTCTTCAGGGTGCCTTTCGGCGCGAGCTCGCGTCCTTTTGTTTCTTTTTTTTTTTACTCTGATGGGGTACGACATCAGATTAAAACTGTCGTTGAAAAACTCTTCGGAGATTTCCCCTAATATACGTACTGCTGGAAATCTAACCCCCAAAGGTACAAAAAAGGTTTCGGTCATTCCTTTTTTTTTTCTCTATTTCCATACGACAGTCCGGAAGTCTCACGCTAAATCAAACGAAAAATGTTTATGTTTGTGCAATTGCGTTAATATTGAAACAAAAGTTTTTTTCAAAATTATGAAGAAAATATATTTGGTGATTCGAATCAGGATTCGATTAGTGTAAATCGAAAAAAAGGATTTTTGAGGTTAATCGAGATCGATATATTGGATGATGACGAGGTTAAGATCTCGGGATCTCAAGGGGTGAAAATTTCTCGAGTGATCGCCACATGTGGTTTTAAAAAAAGCGTGGGAGCATCATCAATTTCCTGCATTGTTGTCGACGATTTTCCAAAAGCCAAAGTGTCCCGTAAAGATGACGAGATGAAAATGTTCTCACGGGAGGAAACGCGTGACTTAACAGCTACACAGTTTTCTACGTTCCACGGAGGTTGTAACATTTTTTTTTTTTTTCCTCATCCGCCTCACGATGACCAAACGTCGGAACTTCCGATCCGCTCTCTTATTCGTCGAGAAATCGACGATCTACGTCATTCACACGAAACACGAAAGGGATCAGTTTTCCAAAACTTCGGAAAACGGAGTGGAGCCCTGTTTCATTCTGCCTAAAAAAAGTTTCATGAAAATCAAGATATTAAAAAAAGAAGGAAAAATTGGATTTTTTTACAATATTTTATATTGATATTTCGAAGAATATCAACATGAAATATTGCAAGAGAAATATCCTGTTTAATCCACGTCGAATCTCTGCTAATTAAAAAATAATTACGAACTTTGGATAAAATGCCATGAAATCGTTTTTTTTTTTAATTTCACAAATTTCCTTTCGCAAATTCACTCTAAAAAAATCATAAAGTTTTTTTAGATTAAATTTGCGAAAGGAAATTTGTATTTTTATAAATACAAATTATAATGGAACAAATGCGAAAGGAAACCGTATTTTTATAAATACGGTTTTCAATGTTAAACCAGCGAATAACGATAATCCAACAATATATAATTTTCGATAATAATTAAAATAAAAAGTTGCGAAAAAAGAATTCGTTGTGCTCCAACGTTCCAAATTACAAACCCGTAAATATACTTCGTAACTTGTCACTATAATTGTTCTTTGTTCGATTGAATCAATAATAACACATTATTTACGATACACATATGATACGATACAATCCAAACAAATTTAATAATTGGCCGGGTTACAAAGCAAAAAACTGCCTTTAATTTTTACTAGATAAGTAAACTTTACTTTTACTACTAGATGAGTAAACTTTACTTTTACTACGAGATAAGTAAACTTTACTTTTACTACTAGATAAGTAAACTTTACTTTTACTACGAGATAAGTAAACTTCACTTCTACTACTAGATAAGTAAACATTACTTTTACTACGAGATAAGTAAACTTTACTTTTCCTACTAGATAAGTAAACTTTACTTTTCCTACTAGATAAGTAAACTTTACTTTTACTACTAGATAAGTAAACTTTGCTTTTACTACTAGATAAGGAAACTTTACTTTTACTACTAGATAAGTAAACATTACTTTTACTACTAGATAAGTAAACTTTACTTTTACTACTAGATAAGTAAACTTTACTTTTACTACTAGATAAGGAAACTTTACTTTTACTACTCGATAAGTAAACGTTACTTTTACTAGTAGATAAGTAAACTTTACTTTTCCTACTAGATAAGTAAACGTTACTTTTACTAGTAGATAAGTAAACTTTACTTTTACTACTAGATAAGTAAACATTACTTCTACTACTAGATAAGTAAACTTTACTTTTACTACTAGATGAGTAAACTTTACTTTTACTACGAGATAAGTAGTAAGTAAAGTAAAGTAAGTTAAGTAAAGTAAAGTAAAGTAAGTTTACTCGAAGTAAACTTTACTTTACTTCGAGTCTATTAGATAAGTACAGAAATGCTGAACCTGACTGCGGATTATGAAGAGTAGTGACGTGTATCGTTGCTCCTGGATGCTCTTACAGGTGTTAACAAAAATCCTCGAGTGGACACCCACTGAAATTCGACACTGACGGCCGCTGGACCGTCGAATTGTCTCTCTCCTCTTCACCCCTCCCCCCTCTCTCTTTCTCCTTCTCTTACGTCAGGAGTCGCGCGTCGTCGGGCCCGTTTTGCTCCGGATACTGCGGGTGGTCCAGGCCAAAAAGTACACCGCGTCCCGAGCCCTTTTCGGACCCAACCTAAATATGTATATAGAAGTCTAATGGAATGACCCTCGTGGCATATATATGTAAAGTGTTAGAATTATCTATACACGATCTTTGCTTGACCCTCAACATGAATTTTCACCTCCAATTACCCGATCGTCAATATAATGTTCGACAGCTCGAAAGCGTAACTGGAACGCATTCTTGGTTGGGTGTAACGCTTGATGATCTTTTAGATTGTGAAAATCAACCTGATCGAATGAGACTAAAGAGATCGTTGGTTTTTAAGATACTGCAAAATAAGACGAATCGAAATGTGTTAGGGGAGCTTCTTCGAGGTTAGGAGACTCAGTCAAAAATTATTGTTGACAGGAATAGTGTATATGCTTTCATCAAGGTTTGCCAGCAAGCCTCGATCTAATTTTGCTTAGGTTTAAGAGAAAGCAGTAATATATAAATAAACATATTAAAAATGGCATCATAGATTCCAGATAGGTTGCGAATGCTCCTTCGATCGGGTTGGAATTTTCCGCAAACCTTTCTATTTATTTAATTATTATTTTATTTTATTTATTTTAATTATTTTATTTTAATATTCTAAGAAAACATCGGAGAGGATTTTTAACGACGAGCAATAGTTTTCGAGTTATCGGATTTTTACAATTTTTTATTCCGTAAAAACAAACCCAAACGAATCGAAACGAATGCGAACAAACCCAAACGAAACCGGAGGAGAGAGGTAATCAATCGGCCCTAACAGGCTACGTAGATATGCTCGTACTGGTTGAAACAATCAAATTTAAAATTCAATATCTCGAAAAATATCGATAATCGCCAAAAATCTTTTTAGGAGCGCTCTTAAAATATAAAAAGGAATGTTTATGCAAAATTTCAGCTCGATTTGATAAGCTATTTTCGAAACCTTAACCAGTATACAGTTTTTTGGACAATCATCGGAAAACGAATATTTGTTTACTTATTTTTTTGTAATTTAAAGGGGGTAAATAAAAGAGGACTATTCAGAAGAATTATTGCGATGTAAGCCAACCAAAATATAGAATGAGAGAGATACAAAAAAGGAAGGGAGAAGGAGAGCGCGTGCACCACATCGGAAATGACACTGATCGGTCGTTACTGGATTGGTCAACGAGACAAAATTTCGTTCTTCCTTTGAGGCCCTGAGGTATATATTTTTTTTTTTTGGTTTATTATTTTTCTCGATTAGCTCCTGCGGCGGTCTCTATTAGTAGGCGGCGAACCATCCATAATGGTTTTGGTCGCGGCACTGCTACTTCGTTTTATCACCACGAATACTTACCACAGTATTTGGGCAGACTCCGCGGTGGCCTTTCTTGGCCTTCTCTCCCGAACGAAAACACATCGATTATCGATCGTTCTTCGACCTCAATTCCTGACGAGAATTGGGACAGAGGATCGATACCCACGATGCATCAACTTTGGGACATTTGACCATCGACAATAGATGAACTCACTATTTTACTTATCAATTCATTGAAGAGACATTTTGTAATCAACGCCATTAAATATGCAGCCAAACAAACATTATTACAAAATTATTAGATCATTTGAAAATAGCATGATTTATAATAAATTAGAATGATAATGTTGTACCAAATGATAAAGGATATCAATGACGTTCCAAATGGAATGCCTGGTCAAAGTGATAATAATGATAATGATAATAATTGAAAGAGATAAGAATCATTGTAATATTAATTCCAATTACGGGTTTTTGCAATTAATATTGTAATTACAGTAATGCTTTAATAAATATAACAACGATAATTGTATACTAATGATTCGAAATTGAATCTAAATTTATAAAAACTTAAAAAGTTAAATATAAACATTAAAAATTAAATATAAACAAAAAATTCTTTAAAAAATTAAATTTACATTTCAAAAACTAGATGTATATTTGTTTAAATTTATTAATATCCGATGCATTTGCCACTAGGCAAATGCATCGGATTTTGCAATTAATATTGTAATTACGGTAATGCTTTGATAAATATAACAACGATAATCATACACTAATGATTCGAAATTGAACCTAAATTTATAAAAACTTAAAAAGTTAAATGTAAACATAAAAAATTAAATATAAACATAAAAAATTCTTTAAAAAATCAAATATACATCTAGTTTTTGAAATGTAAATTTAATTTTTTAAAGAATTTTTTATGTTTATATTTAATTTTGTAAGTTTTTGAGCCAGAGGATCTGGAGGTCCTGGGTTCGAAACTGAGCGGCACTTTTCGCCAGGAATTTTTCAACTAGTTCCGTTACTGCGGGGTAGGGGGGGGCAAACTTGGGACCAACTGTATCAGCATAGATTTTGCGCAGTTTCCCAATGCCCGTAGCGGAAACGACATGGTGAATACGGTGCAGAGGGAAAAAGGTCGGCTGCGATCGCAAAGTGGGGGAGGGGGTGGTAGGAAGATTAGAGAGTGGAAAAAGGAGAATCGTGAAATAAATGAGATAGAACGAGAAAGTCGAAGGAAAAACAAAAAAAAATAAGTTTATCCGGTGAAACGTAAAAATCTGGAGAATAATAAAAAAAAATCGTATCTATTATTATAAAATTTAATAGTTTATTAAAATCTACCATAAAATCAACAATTTGAGAAAAATATACTTAGTCGAGCTATAAAAGGTTTATACTCATTCCAATTGTCGTTTATCGGTCTCACAAGACGCAATGCATTTGCTCTGGATATTATTTTCGAATTTCTAAAAATGGTCGTTTTTGAGATTGTAAATGAAAGAGAGAGAAAGAGATGATAATGATGATTTATTATACCTTGGTTGAAACCTTAAAGCAAAAATTTAACATAAAATGAAAAACCAGTAATACTAACAAAATAAAAAATGATAAAAGTGATAGTAATAATAACAGAAAATAAGCAAGAAAAATCATCTGAATAACCATAACATAATTACACGCATGCTGCTATATAAACCAAACAAAAGAATAAAAGAACTAGCAAAATAAAAACAAAAAATGCAAAGAAAAAAGAAAAAAACGCAAAGAAAAAAAACCCATCGCAGAATATTTACACATCGTGCTTTTTTTTATTATGCCTTGGTTACACCTTAAGGCAACTCAATACAATATAATATGAATATAAAAATAAATATATAAACAATATAACTAAGTAACAAAAATATGAAAAAAAAAGAGAGAGAGGGAGAAAGAAAGAGGGGGGAGGAAGAAAGAGGAAAAAGTCAAAGTCTACCTTGTACTGTACGATCACTTCTTACTTCTTACCACGACGAGAAAGAATAGACAGCGCGCATATTTCGCCGACAAAGGGATGAAATCGTCAGGACCGCTATACACAGTACGACTCGAACGACCCGACGCGCGTCTCGTAAATTGCAAAAGGGCACGAGTTACAGCGTGGTCCTCAGTAATTGCCGTGTCAGTTTTTCATGTACCCACATCCACTCTTGCGCACTCTTTATTCGTTTGAGATTTTCGTACTGCGTCCAGTCATCAAAACGGGAAAAATTAATTGCAATTAAATTCCCCCCTGCAACGAATTGAAAAATGTCTGACGATCCTAAAGTGAGGAAAAAAATGCTGGCCCTTCGGAGTAATTAATAGTGGATGGATATTTAAAAATATCAGAAATTCTTGAAAATTTGAGAAATTATAGTTTTTTTTTGAATAATTATATATTAATTATTTTATAATTAGCTACTTAATTATTTGGTAGTTGTAAACGTGTGGATTCAATACGGCTGTTTAACGATTTACGGTCACTAACAAAACTTCAGTCCAGGCCATGTCAATATCGTCGAATTTAAGTTTATTATTGAAAATGGAATTTCAATAACAAAGTTAAATTTCAATAAGTATTAAAAGTTAGTGAATTTCATTTTATTCAGTAATGTAATTATTCAGTATTCAGTAAATTCAATACTCTAATTATTCAGTATTCAGGAATTCAATAATATTGAAATCATTTCAATATTTATTATTGAAAATCATTTAAATAATTATATAAAAATGGAATTTCAACAATAATTTTACATCATTATTGAAAATGGAATAATTAACATGTTTAAGTGTTACATTTTTATTACAAATGTACACTTGTAAATTTTCGACTACCCCATTTTGAATTAACTTTTTGCCCGACCGTCCATGCACTGAAACCTCAAGGGGATAAAATAGAAAATATACAAAAACGCGTTATTTCAAAAAAAGAAATATATAAAAATTCGAATTGACACCTTTCCCTTTGAGGGTGTGAAATCTGGTGTTTCATTAGCAAAAATCATTGAAATTGCTACTCAGCCTATTGTCTACAAATAAAAAATGTATTTGCCTAGAAATAATAATTCAGAATGACGTCTTTTAGCCTATGAAAAAATCATCCCTCAACGAAAATATATTAATAAGAATTTCGAAATCCAAACGAAAGAAGCCGTAGACGCAAAGCTAGTATTTTATATCGAAGACACTGAAGCATTTTTTCTATAAAACTCTTTGCGGAAATATGTCTCCGGAGATTTTTTTACCAAACCAATTATTTTTATTTTCGAATACACGCTAATTCAGAATAAATATTTTTCGACTCTACTTTCCTTCCGAATCCAATATCCGCCGAAATAAAAATAATTTTCGATTTTCGTTCCACGTGAAAAATAGAAAACTTTTTTTGTGCGCGACGTATATACATATATGGAATACCGGAAGCATGGAACATTCCTCTCGATACGGGCAATAGACTCGACTGTCTATCACGCGGTTGTCATTTCTGTTTTTTTTTTTTTTTTTTTTTCGGTTGGTAAGTCATTTGTATAATCGAGCGTCTTCGGGCAACATCGGGGGCGCGAATACACATCGAACGTCGAGCATCTGTGCGTGCGATCCGGCAGGTGCCCAAGGGCCTTAAAAAAAAGGAGCCTTTTATCGGGAGAGGCGCGCGCGCCTCGATTCTAGTGTTATACGGCTTCCTGTCCCATCTGGACCGCGAACCTTCCCCAAAATACCCAGACCTATCGCCTAATGTCTGCAGCTTAACTTACAAAAACGGAGACTCCGAAAAAAAAGATTTAAAAAAAAGTACCTGTTGCAGTGAAATGGGTTGCATAACCCAAAATCTTTTTACCGTAAACGATATTGAAAAAAAATAATTTTCAAAAATAATGACGGATACAATTTTGAATTTAGATATTTGGAGCTTTGGAATCTGCAGATCTTCGAATATTGAAATTTTGAAATTTTGATAGTCGTTGATTTTGGATCATAAAAATTTTGCATAACCCAAAATCTTTTTACCGTAAACGATATTGAAAAAAGAATAATTTTCAAAAATAATGACGGATACAATTTTGAAATTAGGTATTTGGAGCTTTGGCATTTGCAGATCTTCGAATATTGAAATTTAAAAATGTTGAAAGTCGTTGATTTTGGAATATAAACATTTTCAGATGTGGATTCGTTGAAAATAGAGAAAAAAATTTCACAATTTTTTTTTCATCATTGTCTAATCATCCTCGACGCTTCAAAAAAATGTTCCATCAAAATCATAGAGACTTTAGGCTTGAAAATCGTTTTTTTTTGTTTCGATACGAGCATTTGTCTAGAAGGTACAGTGTTTGGAAAGTTGACGTTGAAAAACATTTACAAAAATAAACAAAAATTCAGCGCCATTCATTTTCTGATGATTTATTATCTATATGTTTAAAATTCTAAATTATTTAAATAAAAAAAATGAGAAAAGATAAAAACTGAGAAAAATAAAAATGCTTTTCCACCAACACCTTCTCGCAGTTGAGTAACATAACTTTATTTTTATATTTTTTTTCAAACGTACGAAACAATTTCTTTTCGCGAAAGTTGCTAGCTCGAGAACAACAGAGATAGAAAAAAAAGTGAGAAAAGAAGAATGCGCGGACTGCGCACGTGAGTCAGGCTTGGAAAACGAGACGGGACGTCAGGAAGGTGCTATTCGAGAGACAGATATTGAGGAAGAGGCGTTATGCTCATTATTACGTACGTTGCAGTTCGCCTTCGGTTTAATATTCACTGGCCACAAATCAACGAACACTTTAATGCTTTCAAAAGTTCACGTACGCAGCGCGCTTCACGCGGGCCTCTGTATTATTCTCGTTGATGATGCATGCGACCAGAACGAAAACTTCTGGCCAAGCCATGCAAAAAGAACCTATCCTAATCACCGTAAAAATTCTAAATGGAAAATGAAATTAAAAAAATTGTTTTTGTTAACCCAAATTCAATTAAGTCCTCGCATTTATTAATCCCAATTAATTTTCTTTATTCTTTGTTCATTCTCATTTCTTATCACCGGAAAATGTACACCAAAAGTTGAATTTTTTAAAATCTGCCGTTTTTTCATCCAATTTCAATTTGCAATCTTTTTCATTTGTTAGCTCGGTTTTTTTTCATTTTGTTTTTTTTTTAATATTTCTTATAATCTCAAATATTTTCAATGAAAAATTGAATAACAAAAAATCATTGTATTTATTAATTCAGTTTTATTTTTTTCGAGCTTCGTAAGTCGTTAACATAATTTTTTTTGAAAAAATATGAATCGTTGAATCTAATTTCATTTTCACAAAATTCTAATTTAGCGAATGCGTGGCAATTTTTTGATCGATCTTTTCATTCAATCTTTACGTTTTATTGTCAATTTTAAAGCGAAGTAGAAAATAGTGCTAGAGAGTGCTAGAGAGATGGTCGAAATGTTTTAAGCCGCGGTTTCTCAAGGATTAAACATTTTTATCGTATAATTATAACGATTTATCATTAATTATCGTATAAACCTCTGCGTCCACGAATTCTGCAGGGACCGATGCTTTGATTTTTCGTGGAAAACTTAATCACTGGTAAGAAAACAATTTTCAAAAATTTGTGAGGTTATGTCGATTTGGCACAAATCCTTAAGTTCTGAACGGCATAAAATCGACCACTTTGAAGTCCGCATCGTTGAAAGGAAACCGAAATGATCATTCTTTTTTGATTTCTCAAATTTTCTTGGAGGTCAAAACAGTCAAGAAAATTTGAGAATCGCTGAATGAAAAACCCGATAAATATCGGGTTTTTCATTCAGCGATTGACAACAGAAAAAAGTACAAAAATTGTTTTTGGATAGTTATGGACTAAAAAAAAACTTATAATACAGTTACAACGTTCCAAATTTCAAATTTAAAATAGTTTTTTGAAAATTGAATTTGAACGCGTATTCCATAATTTCTTGTACACAAGTATGACCACATGAGAAATGTGTAAAATTTGCTGGAAAATCGAATTTTCACACGAAAAATTGTCCCAATAAATAAAATTAAACAAATTTCCGCTTTTCGACACGTTCATCGTAACTTCGCGTGATTTCTTATATATTCATTGAAATATTCGTGAGAATGCAACTTTCGAATGATAAATTGTTCGAACAATCTAAAGCATATAAAATAAAAAATAAATACGAAACATCTTTTCCTTGGACTCAACGCTTTATCATCCTTCGATTTTTTAATTGAATCCTTTTCCTCGTCCTAAAAAAAAAAAGAAAAAGAATTTCCAAAGTTTGCGGTTCACACATTTTCTTAACCCCAATCTCACGCCTGTGAGCGCATAAAATTCACTGTCATTCTTACTCTTTGGTTTTTTTTATTTCCGTAAAATTTCGAAAACCCAGGCGTTTTTCAGTTTCCCGCTGGTAAGGACTATAAATTTTGGATTGAGATGATTTTCAGCGAGAGTCGCGTTTTTACCGGCTCTTTTGGAAGGCCACCCACGGACATTGGTCTGCATTAATCATCGCAGCGAGAATACGTGTGTGTGTGTGTAGATGGTCCAACATCTCTGATCTCCGTGAAGGACCGCCGGACATCTCAATTTCTCCCTCGCGTTTATAATACGTATTTCGTATGAGAACGAGAGAGAGAGAACGAAACTGGGTAAAGAGCTACTTTCGAGAAACCGTCGACGCCCATCAGTCCGTTTTTCAGATCCCAAAAACGCCTTTTCCTCATAACGTAAAATCGACTCGTGCACGAGTTTTCTCGATCTTTCGCATTCCACAAAACGAAAGGACTGAAGAAAGGGCTGTAGCCCTTTACGTAACCTCAAAATTCAACAAAGAAAAAAAAAATAAAACGAAACTCCACGCCTTAATTTGAAGCTACACTATGATCTTACGAAATCTCAAAAAACTTGAATTTTTTTGTTTCGTCGCTTATGATAAATGTGGACCACCAAATACTTGGCGCGGTACAGAGAAGAATTATTATAATTATTTTAGAATTAAAGCGATCTTCGGAAGTACATAATCGTCGTTAAATTTTTTGATGATTTATTATCTATATGTTTAAAATTCTAAATTTTTTAAATAACAAAAATGAGGAAAGTTTAAAACTGAGAAAAATAAAATTTCTTTTCCACCAACACCTTCTCGCAGTTGAGTAACATAACTTTATTTTTTTTTTTCAAAAGACTGAAGAAAGGACTGTAGCTTTATTACGTAACGTCAAAATTCAACAAAGAAAAAAAAATAAAACGAAACCCCACGCCTTAATTTGAAGCTACACTATGATCTTACGAAATCTCAAAAAACTTCTTTTTTTTTGTTTCGTCGCGTATGATAAATTGTGGACCACCAAATACTTGGCGAGGTACAGAGAAGAATTATTATAATTATTTTAGAATTAAAGTGATCTTCGAAAGTACGTAATCGTCGTTAAATTCTTTATCGACTTAACCCCCTGTGTCTTGATGAAGGAAATTTTCTTTTTACTAATGCACAAGGCTATTTACGCTGCATTCCGCAATAAATGAGGGAAGCAATAAGAGTTAGGGCATTTCCTGAAATAATACGTTTTTAATTCAAGGGAAGATGAAATTCATTTAATTTCCCTTCAATTAACTCGCAAGTCTAGAAAGTGACTTCTGAACGGAAAATTTTAATCCCTCTTATAAATACAATCTTTTTCATAAAAAAAAACAGAATTTTATTTTTTTCGTTCGCGTTTGTATATTCTTGTATTTTTTAAACTCGTGATATTAATATGACGTGTGCACTATTAGCATTCTAGTAAACCCAATATACACCTAGTCTTTTATCCACTAATCGTAATTTTGAGTGAAACAATTAATAATAAAAATTTGCGGACATCATACAAAAGTGTGTATAACCCTCTTTTTTTTTAAGTTAAGTTGCGACATGTGGTTCGAAATATCTATACAACGTGACGAGTAGAAAGGAGGAAGGGGGGGGGGGGGAGTAGAAGGATTGTTCATACGCCGACGTCCGCCCACGTTCGCGTCTCGTTAATGCCGACACGATACTTTGTCGGTGAATACATTTATACGCATACTTATAAATATTTATATGTATAAATATACAGGGTGACTGGAATTTTGATACGTTCCTTCTAGGGGATAGAAATAAATCGCATTTGCAGTAAACAATGTCTGACATTGTACTATACGAAAAACCAATAGTTTCCGAGTAATCAAACATTCAATTTTTGTTTTTTTTTAACCCGAAATTCGAAATAAAAACAGTAATTTTTAAAAAACTGTATTTTGCCTACCTGTCTTTAGAAAGCTGATAAGATAAAAAGAAAGAAATGAGGAAATGTAAAAGCCCGCAAGGATGAACATGGAATAAAAGAGATACTCAGAAATTATTGGCTTTTCATGCCGTATTACATGACCTTGTTTACTGCAAATGACCTCTAGTATTATATGACCTTGTTTACTGCAAGCGACCTCTACTATTACATAACCTTTATTAGAGGAAAGTAACCAAATACGGAATACCATTTTGTTTTTGTGTTATAAAAAAAAAGATAATGTAAATAAAAAACTTCTCTTCTTATTTATTTATCAGCCATTTAGTTGCGCTTAAGTTA